>JAOXJP010118104.1:0-42893 GCA_025762735.1 Platanus orientalis | reverse complement strand
AGAACTGGATAATCAAATCTCTCCACACATTCTAATGTGTCTGACATCCTACTATGTTACTTGAGGACCACCTATCTAATCTCATGAGATCAAATAATTACCCATATAAATAAACAAATTCATGTGATGATGAAATAAATAGTTATTATTAATTAAATAATAAATTAATCATGCTTATATTTTATGTGAATCGCTTTGTCAGGACACATATTTCTAACACTCTACACATAGAACAATTGGAAAGCTGTGGAAATCTTTGAAAATTTATGTGGAATCTTATTTAACTCATTAACTTTGTTGAATTCTATGAAGGAGAATGATTGTCTGTTTTGAGCTAGACCTCTAAAGGTGTGCCATTAACTAACAAATGATGTGATTTTGAATTTGATGTCTTTTATTGACCACCTACTTTTTCAACTAAACATTTTTCTAGACCTTTTTACCCCCAAAACAACACTTGTCTGTTTATAATTCACCATATACACTACAGAGGCATTTTTATTACAGAACATTTGCTTCGTTCTATGAATTGCCATGTGTCATGCGAATTATGTAGACCACTGAACGTCATTGTAAGCTTTGAATCATCTACTCTGTGAAATTTTAGTGACTTATTGTGAATATGATTTTATGATTATTGAATCATGTACTAGCATTGAATCTATGTGGACTTCTATCTTTGAAATTGTGACTTATCATTGAATTTATTAAATTCAAGTGACAAGTGTGATCCTTTTCGAATCTTGGCAACCATATGCCTAAGTTTCTCTATGAATTTGTTTCATCATGCTGATTATTGAGATCATGTGAACCTTACAAATTCATTACTGTGAAACTAATTAAACTTTCGAACCATGGACTACTTTGACTCTCGTTGCAAGGCTAAGTGCGAACATTAATTCTTTAGGCCTCGTCACAAGGCTAAGTGTGACCATTAATTTTTTGGGCCTTATCACAAAGCTAAGTGTGGCCATTGATTCTGTGGGTCCCATCATTGTGCTAAGTGGGACCATTAATTCTGTGGGTCCCATCACTGGGTTATGTGTGACCTTTAAACACCTCTGGGCCCCAACCTTCAGGTAAGGATCATGTTTCAATTAGATTTTGTATTATGGATACCTCTAGGCCCCAACTTTAGGTAAGGACATGTGTCATTTAGACTTTATACCTTTGTACACATATGGGCCCTGACGTTCGGGTAAGGGCATCTATCATTTAGACTTTAGACTTTAGACACCTCTAGATCCTCGACCTCTGGGTAAGGGTGTGTGTTATTGAAGATTGGATCTTCAAACTATTGGACTTTGAACTCCTTGAACTATTGAACCTTGAACCCTTTGAGCTAATGGTCTTTGGAACCAATGACTTTGAATTTCGTATTGAAACTCTTATTGGACTTTGATTTCATATTGGACTTCAAATTTATTGACTTTGATTTTTGAATTGGGAATTATTTGGTCATCAAACGCTTTGGATTATGGACTCAAAGACTCCGACATTGGTTGTGCATAGCTTTGGAGTTTTGATACTAGTTTGATATATGTCTATCATTCTATTTCATACTAGCATGATATTATTGTTGTTCATTCTCTTCTTAGTCTCGTATCGGTTATTAAACATGCTAATACTTGGATTCATGCTTCTTTCTTCATGTTATTTATAGTCAGTATAATTGCTTACAAGTTAGAACTAACCCAGCCATTTTGTTTTTCAGACTGATATAGTCCGTAGGGTAAGGCTCAGGAAGCTATGTAGAGCTAGAGGACCTCATATCTTTGTAGTTCAAATTTTGGATAGTTATCAGACTCATTTGATTAGATTGATGTGACCTTTAAGAGACTTGTATTTCCCATTGATTTTTATTTGGTTGAAAGGGCACTCCACTATGCAATTGGTTGTATGTTTTGATACATTGTCTCACTTTAGTAATTTATGGTATCATTTCTACTACATCATTATCAATACGAATATGTTATGTGATATTTTTGCTACTATGTTTTGAATTATTATGGACTTCTGAATATTAAATCGATACCGCTACCATGTGAATTTCGACAATAGTATATAAGGTAATGGAACATTATAAATAAAAGTATTAGTACGAGACCATGATTAAAATGAAAGAATTTATTTGTTTCAGATTATGCATTGAGTTAATTAACATGAACATGTTATATTAAGACTTCTGCTGCGATTTATTGAGCCATTATGGACTGATGAAGATGATTTCATTTTTGCTAACTATGAATCAAGACTGTGGACTATAAGATTTGTGTATGTTGAAATACAAGGAAATGAACTATGAGATCATGTGTAAATGTACAACTATTAGATTGTGAAAATTGGTCATCGAATCACTGTAACGATCCTAATTTGGGGTGCATATGGATCATATCTGAGTCTAGGTTCGAGGGCGTTACAGCTTGGTATCAGAGCAGCCAGGTTTGGATTCTGTAGACTCTTATACAGATTTTGAGACTATATTGGAGAAGTAATTATGTGAACATTTGGAATTGAAAGAAAGATGAAATGGAAAACAATGGAAGTACAACCCCTACTCTGATACCAAGCTATCTTCTTTCGGAGTGTTACCAAATTATCAAAGCATCCAAAGTTGTCTTTTTTCTAAGAGGTCTTTTTTCAGGGGGATAAGTATGACCCCTGCTCTTGCACCTTTTGTGTTTGAGGCTCTGTCTACAAATAATTTCAAGATTGGAAGTGATTTCTCTTCTAGAGAGTAATCAGATGTCTATAGTGAAAACTCAACCATGAAGTCTACAAGGACTTGACCTTTCTGAGCGATTTGGGGTTTATATTGTATATTGTAGATTGAATTCCCTAAGTTCTAAAGCCCATTTGGTAACTTCCATTTTGGATAGGACCACTCTAATTGGGAAATTTATGATAATGCCATTGGTGTGTGTCTAAAAGTATGGATGTAGCTTACATAGAGCGCTTAGCAAGGCAAGTGTTGCTTTCTCCAAATGAGTGTATCATTTCTCAGCATCAATAAGAGTTTTACTAGTGTACTAAATGGCTTTTTGGCTCCCATCTTCTCTTAGCAAGACTGAATTGACTGCTACTGGCAAGACATAGATGTTGAGGAAAAGCATCTCTCTTGGTTGGGGCTTTAAAAGCAAGGGAGGAGAGCTGAGATACTGTTTTAGCTATTTAAAGCTGCTTCATAGTGTTCGTTTCATTAGAACCTTTTATTTTCCTTCAAAAGTTGAAAGAAGGACTTATATTTTTCATCGAATTTGGAGATGAACCTGCTCAAGGTTGCTATCCTTCTAGTGAGTCTTTGTACTTCCTTGATGTAAGTGGGAGATGGCATCTTGACCAATGCTTTGATTTAAGTTAGATTAGCTTCTATCCCCCTTTGTGTGACTAAATATCCTAGGAACTAGGTTGAGGACACCCTGAAGGTCCATTTCGCAAGATTGAGTTTCATCTGATACATTTTTAACAGTTGGAACACCTTCGTGAGATGGAGAATATGATCTTTTCTATGTTGGCTCTTTACTAGCATATCATCTATATAAACTTCCATGTGAGTACCAATATGATCCTTAAATATTTTGTTGATGAGCCTTTGGTAAGTGGCTCCTACATTTTTCAGGCTAAAAGGCACAACCCGATAGCAATATAATCCTTGCTCGGTGATGAAAGAAGTTTTTTCTTGATCAGATGGATGCATAGGGATCTGATTATACCTCAAGTATGCATCCATAAATGATAAAATTTTATGGCCGGCTTTAGCATCCACAATTTGGTCAATCTTTAGAAGTGGAAAGTTGTCTTTGAGATAGGCTTTGTTAAGGTCGGTGTAGTTCATGAATATCCTCCATTTCCCATTCTTCTTAGGGACCACCACTATATTTTCTAGCCATTCAGGTACTAGACCTCTTAAATTGAACAACTTGTAAGAGCTTTTAAACTTCTTCCTTAATGATAAGGTTTCTCACAAGAGCAAGCCTCCTTTCCTTTTGCTTCACAGGTGAATAGGAAGGGTCAACACTAAGCTTGTGAATTAGAGTTCTAGATCGATCCCATGCATTTCTTTTACAGGATATGCAAATACTTCCTTATTGCTATTCAGGAAGAGGGAGAGTTGTTCTTTGCATTCTTTTGGTTGGTATACTCTAATTTGAGTAGCATGGTCTTGCTCTTCAGAGTCTAGTATTAGTTCTTCAAGTTCTTCTATCATGGAGGCTTATGGATCCCAAATGTGTGGATGTAGGGTCCCATGCTGTAATTGCTATTGATCTAAGGAAGTATGTTGTTGATGCTTGGTCTTCATTGTGAGTGCATAACATTTCCACGCTAAGGCATGATCTCCTCAGACTTCTACTAACCCTTTAAGTGTGGTAAATCAAAGACATTGGTGATAAATGGAAGGAACTGCCTTCACTTTGTGGATCCAGTTCCTCCCTAAGATTGCATTATATGGAAAGGGTGCATCGACTATAAAAAAAGTCTAGCATGAGAGTAACTAAACCAAGAGATACTGGCAACCTAATCTTTCCCATAGCTGGTGTAGGCTGGCCATCAAAACCAACTAGAGGGGAAGAGTAAGGCTCCATGTCAAATTTCTTTAAATTCATCCAACAAAAATCTGAGTAGAAGAGAATGTCTGTTGAACTGCCTATACCGACCATAGTTCTTGTAACACCCCTAACATGTTCACATATATTTCACACACGTGTCGCACTTATAGATTACACTCATGTTATATGTGTTTCGCACACACCTAAAACAATTTAAATGTATATGTAATTTTTTATTTCCCTTTTTTGCACATCTTGGGATTGATTTTAAATTGATTTTGGTCTTTTGAATTTAGCCCAAGTGTGTGTATTGCAACGTGTCTACTTAACTATTTTATTAAACACATAATAGGCAACAGTAGTAATAAGCATCAAAGTAAAGAGACAAGCAATCACACACTTAATTCACAATAAGAGATTTATAGTGGTTCAGCATTAGGGCCTCTGTCCACTCTTCTAAAGCTCACCACCGAGCTTATGTATATTTCATTTAAGTACTATTACAACCTAGGTCAATATACAAAACCTAACTACTTGTTCACAAGCAAGCTACACAACACTTGGTGTCTCCAACAAGTGTAAACTACTTTCGATGTCTCCAGCAGAGGTACTCAAGCTCCTGGTGTCTCCGACGGAAGCAAAAAAAACACAATAGTAAGTATGGATGCAAGGTTAAGTAAAAATTACCACAAAATGGTTGATGTTGCTAGTTGCTTAAAGTGGGGTGCTCCTTGTTGAGCTAGTTTGCCTTAGCTACCTACAAGTTCTAAGTACTTGGCTCTAGTGCTCCTTGAGCTAAGACAAATGTGAGTTTCCTCTTATGAAAGACTCAACACAAGTTCTCCTCAATAGTAGAAGAATGGTATTCAAGAGGAGAGAAAGAGAGAGTGATTCTAGAGAATGATGTTAGCTATTCAAGCTCAAAACTAGTGAAGAAATGGAGTTTTTCTTAGTGGGGGAAGCTCTTAATATAGTAAACTTTGTAACCCCCTCTAGGTGGCTTGGAGTGTTGGAGTTCTTTACTTTAATGGGAAAATTCTCTTTTATAGAGGTGAGGAACACCCACAACCTTTGGATTAGAATAATTTAAAACAGGGATCTCTTTAAAACCTTAGATTTCAAAAATAGGGTTCAAATTTTGAAAATCTTGCCTAGAATTTTATGTTTTAAAATTTTCCAAAAATTTCCTCGTAATCGATTGGGAGATTCCTACTAAATTGTCACTCACAATCGATTGTGAATCTTACAATTGATTACAGCTCGCAATTAATTGCGAATCTTGCAATCGATTGCAGCCCAAGATCAGGCCCACAATCGATTGCTAGATCTCCAATCAATTATGGCTCTGGGAGTCTAGGCCAAATTTGTTGTATAATCAATTATGGCCTTTGGGGATAGGCTCTCGAGAGTCTTAGAATGCACCTAGATTTGGGTCACAATCGATTGCGAGATTCGTAACCAATTGCACTAAGATCGATTACAAGATTCATAATCAATTGAGGCTCCAAAATTTTTGGGGTCTTGTTTTAGCACTCTTAATGGGTCTTGTCCTTGAGCCTTTGATCCTTGGGTTTTGAGAGAGGCTTATCACCATGTCTAAATTTTTTATAAGGTCTCAACATGATATGAAATGCATGCTTTATACTTTTATTGGTGGGAAAAGTCCAAGATAGTCTCCGGTCTCTTCTTTAAGTCTTTGATCTTCCTTGTCTTTATGTCTTGAACTTATGAGAGCATAAGACACTTACAAGACACATACCACTACCCATTTGTCTATGGGATTGATATACATCAATAATATCCCCCTTGTCAATTCCATGGTAAAACCCAAATACACTGAATTGCACATTTTACATAATTCCCCAAGACCCAAATTACATGGACCCAAAGATATACGAGACTCAAAATGGTATCAATATATGGTCTTCATGCCTTGTGCTTTGAGTCAAAAAGTCCTACACACACAACCACAAAACATACACGTTCCTCATACCAATTAAATAAGATATGAGCATTAAAAAGAACAAGTACATGAGATAAAAATAGGTGCTTGAAATTCATAAGTTTGTAAAAGTTTTCAATGTGTTTGGTTAGTGGTTGTTGCTCCCTATTTGAGTACTTTACTCATTATGAGTGTAACTCTCCCTTCATGTGAAAAATGACTCATCCTCACTTTCACATCTCATAACCACTTAATCAGTGAATTAGAACCATTCCTCCCCCTTTTTGGTAAGAATTGACAAGTATGAAATAAATAAACAATAAGCCAACTAAGAAGGAGAAATGGAGCAAGATAAGTTCTATTAATTAGCAAAATTAGGTACAGTATCCAGCTCTTAAGACTACAAGCAAACACTAGGGGACTCCCCTAAGCAACATAAACAAAAATACAAGTCTCATACATAAGAAATGTCACTATGGGCATGAGTATAATAAAAAAAAATTACCAAACAAAAAACAACATATACAAGATATCATGCCCCTAGGGTAAGAAGTGGGTAAACACCCAAGTTGAATCACCCCTATACTTAGGGTCCTCATCATGTTCTTCTCTTTCTCTACCTTTATCTTCTTCACTGTCCTCATCATCATCATCACCATCCTCCTCATCCTTAGCATCATCATCATCAATCTCCTGGATCTTAGAGCCACCTCTACCACCACCACTAGTCTCATATGAGGCATCAGCCTCAGAGTGTGGGTCCTCTTGAAACTGAGGAGTTGGTACATCAAAAGCCTCCTCCTCCTCAGGCTCAGCAACACTATCTGAGCCACTAATAGACTCCAGCTCGATAAGTTGCTCGGGATGATTGACATTGTAGCCTATTGCTAGCTTCTTCTAATTAAAGGCAAGGGTCTTCTGATACTTTAGAACACATGAGACCTTGTGCACCGTGTATAGATCTTATGCACCAATGTGTGTAGAAGTCCCATCATAGTGGACTTCACCGAAGCAGAGCGGGCTCTGGATGGCCCTGGCCTGAGTGTGGAGGTGAAGGAAGGAGCTACTACATTTACCTGTATCAGACCCATCTTCTTCAGGGTTCCATGACCCATTGCTCTTCCATCCTTTCATCCCTTGGTAGCTACCTTAAAGGGAGCCTTCTAAGTTGTCATGATGCATGTCACTAGAGTCGGATAAGGCAAGCTGCCTGTAGAATGTCTCAACTTGTGTGCTCGAATCATCATATAATAGATGATCGAGGGAAAATCAATCCACTGAGAGTAGAGGATGGCATCGATCAAGTATGTTGTGTCATCGATGAGGCTGCTCTGATGAGTGGTAGGGAGGATGCTGTCAGTGAAGATCCAATGTAGGACTTGGAACATCAGGCAACAATCTTTATGCTTTAACTCTTTGGCCCAAACAATGAACTGACCAAAGAGCCTCTCAACCCTAGCTCCCTTCTGCTCCATAGAGAGCTTGTGAATGGGAAATGCAATGGCATTGTTGGTGATGCGAGGGACACCAACAGACGAGAGAGGTAATCAGGGTTAACCTTGATGACCACTCCTTTCATAGTCATATAGGAGTGTCGGTCATTGTTGACATCAAAGAAGTTGGTGTAGAAGATCTACATAGCTTCCTCCAGGATGGGACCATTGACAGAGAAGATGGGTAGCCACTGTCACCCCTTAACCATCTCTAGTAACCAAGATGTGCGTAAAGTCTCAGTCTCCATAAATCTCTCATTGATTATGGATCTCTTGGAGAAGATTCTTTGGTATGGCTCGAAGTTGAGGACATCTCTACATGGAGAGAAGGAACCGATGTTCTCTTCGAATGTGGACAAGGTGGACATTTTACCATTGGCCTTTTCCCTAGATTCCAAGGTGGATTCGATGATAAACCACCCTTAGTTGTAGTATTCTTTGTGCGAGAAGGCATTAAAAGAAGTAGAAAACTTAGGGTTCTAGACGGGAAGGCCAAAGATCTTGAATGGGAGCTTTGGGAAGACAAGAAGGTTCAAAATCATGTGAAAATGATGTAAAATCCTATCGGGCACTTATTTGAATCCATGCAAACTTTCTCCTAAAAAAACCATCCAAATCGATTGCGGATCATGCAATCGATTATGAGACTAGTAATAAGCATTTTTTAGCTCATTTTTTTTGGAGTGGGATCTCTCCACTCTCCATCTGATCACCAGCCATGTTCCCCTCATGATCTGACACTTCTACCAATGCACATGATGTGCTTGGCAACCCCAACATGGTTTTCCTTATGGTGCACAATCTAATTGCACTTCTAAGACATGTAAACCACTTGGAATCAAGAGGTTTAGTTAAAATATCAGCAAATTGATCTTTAGTCTCGACATAGTCTAAAGACACAACCTTCTCTTCCACCATTTGACGAATGAAATGGTGTCTTATGTCAATGTTCTTTGTCTTGGAATGTTGAACTGGATTCTTGGAGATGTCAATGACACTCTTGTTGTCTACAAATAGACTCATGGTGCCTTGTTCCAACTCATAATCATTAAACATTTGCTTTATCCATAGAAGTTGGGTGCATCTACTAACAGTTGCAATATACTCATCTTTAGCAGTTGACAATGAGATGAAGTTTTGTTTCTTGTTATGCCAAGAAACAAGACTGTTGCCTATGTACAACCAACCTTCACTCATGCTCTTATGATCCTCCACATCGCCAGCCCTATCAGCATCTGAGTATCCCACAATCTCAGATGTAGTGTCAAATGGGTACCATAACCCAAACTCCGTAGTCTTATCAACATACCAGATAATCCTCTCAGTTGTCTTAAGATGTGATTCTTTAGTAGTAGCTTGATATCTAGCACATGCACCTACACTAAAGGAATTGTCCGTAATCAAGTAAAGTAAACTCCCAATAATACTCTTATAGTAGGTGGTGTCGACCTCGGCTCCCTTAAGGTCTTTAGTGATCTTATCACTTGTATTAATGGAGGTACTAGCTGGTTTGGATTCTTGCCATTCAAACTTGGAGACTAAGTCTTTTACAAACTTGGTTTGGTTCAAAAATATGCTATCACTGGTTAGCTTCATTTGAAGACCCAAGAAGAATCTTAGTTCTGCTTCTATACTCATCTCAAATTCTAATTTCATTGTTTGGGCAAAACCATAAGACATTTCCTTGACATATTTTGGTTCTATTTTGGATGTGAAGCAAAAGTGACTAAGGATGTTTTCAATTTGTCTTCTAGTCTTCATTCCAATGTTGGGATCACCAATAATGTCACCTTGTGATAACCCCTTGGTGAGCCTCTTGTCCTTTGATTGAGGTTGAATTTCTTCAACATCAACCTCGAAACTAGATTGAGAAAAGTGTTCTTCTTGATCCTCTTAGGATTTCTCAATTTCTAAGTGAGATAAGCTCTCATTCTCATGATTATACAACACAATAAACAAGTTTTCTAGCTCATAAGTTGCCTCAAGGTCATCTACCGTTACATTAATTGACTTTTCTATGGTGTGAGTCCTAATGTTGTAAACACGGTAGGCTCTACTAGTGGTGGAGTATCTTAAGAGCATTCCTCATCACTCTTTCCATCATACTATAAAGTATTTCACTGTTGGCTTCCTGTTACTCCATAATTCATAAGATGCTTTGGACATATCCAGTCTAAGATAGACATGGTTAGAGACATGGTACGTTGTGCTAATTGTCTCAGCCCAAAACCTCTTGGCTATGTTCTTGCTAGAGAGCATTGACATAACCATGTTAAGAAGAGTTCTATTCTTTCATTCAGCCACTCCATTTCGTTGGGGAGTTTAAGGGCTGAGAATTCATATTTTACTCCTAACTCTTCACACCAATTTGAGAATTTATGATTCTCAAATTCTTTTTCATGGTTACTTCGAATTCACTTGATGATTAAATCTTTTTTAACTTGAATCCTTTTACAAATATTCAAGAATTCGTTGAAAGCCTTAGAGTTCTCTCTTAGAAATGCTACCCATGTGAATCTAGAGAAATTATCAACCACCACCATGAAATATCTCTTCCAACCTAGACTCTCCATTCTAGTTGGACTGGCCAAGTCTAAATGAAGAAGTTCCAGGGGTCTAATAGTCCCTATTGAGGTAGTTTTCTTGTAAGAGACTCTAGTTTGTTTTTCCATTTGGCAACCTTTGCACATTAAGTTGCCAACCTTGCTTAGCTTGAGAAGGTCCTTGACTATCCATTTCTTGTTAAGTATTACAAGATCTTTAAAGTTGAGATGTCCTAGTCTTTAATACCAAAGATTGGTTTCATCCTTTTAGGTCATAAGACAAGTGTCCCCTTATTGAGAATGGGGTTCAATGACTTAGCAATTGTCACTTGTCCTCACTCTTTCGCCTAGGTTATTATATTTATTGTGATCCTTGATCACACATCCATCTTTACCAAATTGAACTTTATAGCCTTTATCACATATTTCGCTAATGCTTATCAAGTTGTGCTTAAAGCCTTACACATAAAGAACCTTGGTGAGTTATGGAATGATGGGGGCTGCTATAGTTCCTACCCCAAGGATTTTGGCGGTATTTCCATCACCAAATGTGACATATCCACCTTGAGCTTCCTCAAGTTGAGTGAACAAATATCTTTCACCAGACACATATCTTGAACACCTACTATCAAGATACCATCTTGATGAGCTTTCGGCTCTTAGTGTGGTATGAATGACTAAACATTTTGGGTCATCCTTTATTACCCATACTCTTTTAATCTTTGAAGGTTTACAGATTTTTCTTTTGGCACTTTATTGTTGGGCTAAATCCTTCTTTCTTTTAAGGTTTCTATGTTCAACCTTTTGAAAATAGTTTCTTTTATTGACATTCCTCCCACTTTGAATTCTCCTAAATTGCATTTTTATGTCATTTTCCCTTTTTTCTACAATCCACCTTTATGTGCCCTTCTAAGCCACAAAAGTAGCAATAGAATAGGGATCTTCTAGGTGCATGGGATTGTGTTATTTTTCTTTTAGGTTGTTCATTATAGAGGGGTTGTTGGACTCCTATAGGTTTCCTATATTGACAAGATTGTTCATTAGTCTTCATAGAAGTAGAGGCATTCCCTTAGAATCCTCTTAAAGTGGAAGCCTTGTTAGCTTAAAATTTGTTCCATGCCTCCTTAGAAAAGGAATAAGGCTTGCTCATCCCTTGAGCTCCTCTAGAGGAAGATGTTTGGTTGCATTGAGATCTACTCCCAACCACTTGTGATAGGATCTTGATAGGGGTAGCATGGATCTTTTATAATCTCTTCCTTGACTCATAGATGCTTTACATTTGAATGAGGTAGATGTTTTCTTCTCAACCTTGCTAGACCTTTGATAAAGTCCTTGTGACTTCATCTTTTCATTTTCCTTCTTGGAAGGTTGTGAAGGTGGTTGAGTGGATCATTTGGCTTTAACAAAGCCAATCTTGGGTCCTTGAGTTAAGGAAGAGGCATTAACCTCAAAGTTATAACCTAGTATAGTCATATCTCCATACTCTTTTCCCATAGTAAGCATCTTCTCAAATTTTTCATTTCCTTCAGCAAACATTGAGATGTTCTTCTTCTTATCTTCTTCAAGCTCCTTGATTTGTTTAAGGTAATCAAGGAACTTCCTTGTGAGTTGAGCACAAGTTAAGTTGAGAGATTTGTTTCTCTCATTTAGGGTTTTAACTTGGTCTTTTAACTCTTAGATGAGTGAATCATCACTATGAGACTCATCCCTTTCCTCTCTCATGTTTTTGAGCTTCTCCTCAAGCTTAAGAATCTTGTTGGATAGGTTTTGATTATCCTTAAGAAGTCTTCTTTTTTCATGCCTATTATTGTCTTTTTCTAAGCCTAGAAATAATTTAGTTTCATTGAACTTTTCTATCTCTACTATCTTTAAGCTCATTTTTATCCTTGGAATATACGAGCAAGTAATTTTCTTTGGAAAATTCCTTCTCATTGTCACTTTCCGATGAAAACTCTTGTTGAAGAGTGGAGATAGTGTTCTCAAGGGACTGTGACTTTTCAATCAACTCCATAACTTCCCTCTTAAGTTATTTGTTCTTCTTCCCCAACTCCACACTTTGCACAAAAAGTCATTGAATGCTTATTATGCATCATAAATCTCATCATTTTCTTTATACTCTCCCTCATCCTCACTACTTAAGTCTCTTGTTTCCAAAAGTGAACTCATGGGATATCAAAATCCATAAAGCCTTTGATCTCTTGTAAGGGAGCTTCCTCACTACATTGGGACTCATGTTCCCAAGTCTCAGATTCATCATCTCATGTAGCAACCATGGCTTTGTCCTTTGATTTGTACTTGTGCTTCTGATTGTTGTAATCATTGACAATGTGTCCTCTCTCCCCTTGCACTCATAGCAAATGGGAGGATTTTTAGAGAAATTCTTCTTCTTTTTTAACCTAGGTAGGACTTCCTCATTTGCTTGTTCTTGGAGTAATCTTTGGTGTTTCTCTAAAAGAACTTAAACTTCTTAGCCACAAGGGTCAAATCATCATCCGAATCTTCATTTGATTCAGAGGGTTCTTCTACCTTAAGGGCAATGTCCTTATTCTTTGTAGGTTCCTTAATGACCACTTTAAAAGTTTGAAGTAACCCAATCAACTCCTCTAGTTTCATAATCTCTAGGTCTTTACTTTCATCGGTAACGGTCACTTTAGGCATAAATCTTTTGAGAAGAGACCTAAGTACTTTCTTAACCACCTTAGACATGGAAATGTCCTCACCTAGACTTATTATTATATTTTCCAAGTCAGACAACTTGGCATTGAATTGGAAGATTTCTTCATTCTACTCCATCCTAAGAGCTTTAAGTTGAGTCGTATACATTTAAAGCTCGGACATCTTTATGGCACTTATACCCTCATGGGTAATGGAGAGAAGCTTTCACTCTTCCTTTGTTGTCTTTAGGTGAGTTATCTTCCTAAACTCATCTCGAGAAAGACCACTTGCTATGACATTCAATGCCCTAAAATTGAACTTGTGAGCATCCACCTTAGTACGGGTCCACTTACTTGGTTTGTCGGGTTGTGTATAGCCATTGACTATTGCACTCTGTACTCTCGAGTCATATGCATTAAGGAATATCTCCATTTGAGATATCCAATAGCCATAATTAGTTTCATTAAAGAATGAAGAGGTGTTAATGGACATACCACTATCTTCTCTAGCAGCCATCTAGGATTTTTGCTAGAACCTTACTCGGGTTGTTAATATCTATGTGAATAACCTAGGCTCTGATACCAATTGAAATTACACTAAAGTTATCTTAGAGGTGGGTGAAGAAGATATCTAATTTTTTGTTACTCCTATTTGCAAATCTTGGGATTGATTTTAAATTGATTTTAGTCTTTTTAATTTAGCCCAAATGTGTGTGTTGCAAGGTGTCTACTCAAGTATTTTATCAAGCATGTAATAGAAAAGAGTAGTAATAAGCATCAAAGTAAAGAAACAAACAATCACACACTTAATCTATAACAAGAGATTTAGTGGTTTGCCACTAGGGCCTATATCCACTCTTCTAATGCTCACACCGAGCTTACATATATTTCATTTAGGTACTATTACAACCTAGGTCAATATACAAAACCTAACTACTAGCTCACAAGCAAGCCACACAACAAGACTCGGTGTCTCTAACGAGTGTAAACTACATCCAATGTCTCCGATGGAGGTAGTCAAGATTTTGGTGTCTCTAGTGGAAGCAAAGCAAGCACAATAGTAAGTATGAATGCAAGGTTAAGAAAATATTACCAGAAAAGGGTTGATGTTGCTAGTTGCTCAAAATGGGGTGCTCCTTATTAAGCTAGTTTACAGTAGCTACCCACAAGCTCTAAGTACTTGGTTCTAGTGCTCCTTGAGCTCATCCAAATGTGAGTTTCCTCTTGTGAAAGATTCACCACAAGTTCTCCTCAATAGTAGTAGAGTGGTATTCAAGAGGAGAGAAAGAGAGAATGATTCTAGGGAATGATGTTAGTTATTAAAGCTCAAAACTAGTGAAGTAATGGAGTTTTTCTTAATAAGGGAAGCTCTCAATATAGTAAACTTTACAACCCTCTCGAGGTGGCTTAGAGTGTTGGAGTTCTTTACCCTAATGGGAAAATTTCCCTTTATAGGGGTGAAGAACACCTATGACCTTTGGATTAAAATATTTTAAAATGGACATCTCTTTAGAACCTTAGATTTTGAAAACATAGGTTTCAAATTTTAAAAATCTCGCCTCAAATTTTATTTTTTTTTAAATTTCCAAAAATGCCCTTGCAATCGATTGGGAGATTTCGAATTGATTGTAGCTTGTAATCGATTATGGCTTAAGATCAAGTCCACAATTGATTGCTAGATTCCTAATAGATTGTGGCTCTGGGTGTCTAGGCCTAGATCTATTCTACAATCGATTATAGCCTATGGGTTTAGGCTCTTGAGAGTCTTAGACTGCACCCAAACTTGGGTCATAATCAATTACGAGATTCACAACTAATTGCACAAAGATCGATTGTGAGATTTGTAATTGATTGTGGCTCCAGAATTTTTGGGGTCTTGTTTTAGCACTTGTAGTGGGTCTTATCGTTGGGCCTTTGGTCCTTGGGTTCTG
Source organism: Platanus orientalis (assembly GCA_025762735.1). Classification (NCBI taxonomy): domain Eukaryota; kingdom Viridiplantae; phylum Streptophyta; class Magnoliopsida; order Proteales; family Platanaceae; genus Platanus; species Platanus orientalis. The sequence continues at coordinate 27,783 of JAOXJP010118104.1, read as the reverse complement.
AGAGAGGCTTAGCACCATGTCTAAATTATTTTTAAGGTCTGAACATGATATGCAATGCATGTTTTATACCTTTATTGGTGGGGTAAGTTTGAGGTAGTCTCCAGTCTCTTCTTCAAGTCTTTGGTCCTCCTTATCTTCATGTCTTGAACTTGTGAGAGCATAAAACACTTACAAGACACATACTACTACTATTTATCCATAGGATTGACACACATCAATAGTATTAAACTATAAATTTGAACAACTTTAGACACACACCAATAAAAATGTAAGTAGTATCATTAGTGGAAAACTCATATGTCACTAGAAACACAGGGAATTCTAGATTCCAACGAAACAAACAACAAGTGATTTTGAGTTCGAACAAAAAGGATATGCTTAGATTAGTGAGCAAGGTTTAGGAAAAAAAGGATTTCAAGGGCTCCAGCCAATCAATCAGGAGGACCCCTGATCGATCCCATCTAGGGAGGCGCGAACGATCGAGGGTATAGCCGATCGATCAGGCACCTCCCAATCAATTGCCTTATTTTAGATTGAAATAGGAATGTCACGTTTCTTAACTCTCCTTCAAGGGGGTTTCTAATAGTTGTTAGACTCTTTATGGGTCTATAAATTAGATTATTGCTAACTTAAATCATCGTAGAAACCCTAAATAAATATCATACAGAAAGAGGAAGAGAAAAGCTAGGTTTTACAAGAGATTTTAGGACTTTTTGAAGAACAAAAGGCTTAGCAACTAATCTACAAGTTAAGAGGTAAGAACACTGGTAAACTATGATTGTTTCCATTCATAGATCATAGAATTCTGCTACTTTATTGTTTTGAATCCATTTTTAAAAGGATTGAAGTCATTTTTCAGTAGTTTTAATTTACTTAAAGTTTTTAAAACAAGGTTTTTGAAAGGAGAAATTGAACCTTTAAGAACACAAATGTTTTATGACTTGTTTTTCGATTCCTTAAGATCCTAGAGTGCTATAATCTCCATTTTGAATCCATTTTACATTATTACTATATGTAGAACTATGTTTGAAGAAAAAATCAAGAGTTTTGAAATAGGGTTTTGTTCTTAAAACATGAAACAGTTGTTTTATGATTTGTTTTGAACTTGTTTATATCTTTAAAAGTTTTAGTTTACTGATTTGCAAAGAAGCCTACATGTTTTATTTCAAATTTGTATTGTATTAGTTATTAGTGTTCTTGAATCTCCATTTTTCAAAGAAAAATACCGATTTCTTATATTATTGTTCATGATTTTCAAAAAGTAACATTTTCAATCATATTCATATTGTTTTAAAAAGATTATTTGTAGATTAAGCTTACGTGTATCAAGCAATATCTATTATATTTGTTTTGAATTAGTTGTTTTAAATAACCTATGCATGTTAGTTATATGATTTATATGTTATGATTGAAACTCTAAGAGAATGATATGTTATGTTATAAAGCAACCCTACCCATTAAGGGGATTTCTTGATGTAACCCACCTCACTAGGTATATGGTGTAAACTGTCAAAACCCACCCCACCAGGTATATAGTGTGAATTGTTATATGGATACTCACTACTAGCCCAATTGGTAGTATTAACCCACCTCACTAGGAATATCATGCAAATTGTTCTGGTCCTTTTCACCAGGGTATAAATGGTGTGAACTATTATATGTACTAACTTTAATATCAGTTATATGTTCCTTTCTTATTCAACCATGATATGATATATGTTTCTAATATGTTTTATTCTAAATAAGTTAACAATATACGCTTCATATTATTTTTAGTTCTACACATGATTTGTATTTTTACAACATGTTTAGTGTTGTAAAAGATTGATTTATGAACTGTGTTGTTCTGTATCTTTTTTAGAATACATGAAAAATAATGGTTTAGATTTGTATAATTATGTTTAGTCTTGATTCAATGTTACCTATAGTTTACCTGTTTCTTATGAGCTTGTCAAGTTTACCCTAAATTGATACATAGATGATGAGGAGATCATAGAGTAGTGGTTCAAGAAAAAGAGGATTAGAGATCAAATTGAGTTTGTTAATGTAAATGTTGTAAAATTCCATGAACTATAAAATACATGTAATGTTTACAGTAGAACATGTGTGGAGTCATGTTAGAGTCTAGGAGGTTCTTGGGTTCAAGCTACATGAAGCTCATATCTAAAGGCCAAGAAGTCTCCAAGAAGATCAAGCAGAGAACATGCGAAGCATCCTGAAGGGTTCATGCCCACTTTTGAGCTCACAAAGGTAAATAAGGTAAAGTAACAAGACCAAAATGAACCAAAAGTCCCATAGGGGCTTGAGAGGGTCTATGGACCTCCTTAGAGCTTAGAGGACCAAACCCAAGCCATTTGTAGCCTATCCAAGGCTTTTTGAGCATTCAACTAACTGGTTGAATCGATCCTGGATTGAGCCAAAGGGTGCCAACTCAACCCATCACTTAAAGGCTCGATCCTTCACTTACTGGACCAATCACAGATCAATCTCGAATTGATTAAGGAATTCTCTAGTTTCATTATTTGAGCACAATTTTCTCAAACTGTTGGTTCCGACTTGAGCCACTTGACACAGGTTCGACCTCGGATTGAACTAGCTAACATAGGCTTGATCCAAGATCAAGCCATAGTGGCCAGTTTGAGCCGACATGAATAGCATTCCAAAAACTGATTCCAAATTGAAGGCAATGTCCATTTGACCATTGAGGGTTGTTCCAAATCGATGGATGAGGCTTATTCTCATCCAATATAAAAGGAGATGAGCTCTAAAGAGTTCTCTAATGGTTCTTACAAAAAGTTTGGTAAAATCTTGAGAGACTCTACTCCTCCCCTCTTGTCTCTCCTATGAGCATAGACTAAGTAAATCATATCCCAAGACCATTCTCTCTTCCTCTCTACCCTTGCTAAAGAAAATCTACAAAGAAGAAGACATCAAGGGTTGTCCATTGTAAAACCCTATTAAAGAGGCTTATGGGAAAGTTAAGGCACACTTGCTCAAGAAGGAGCAACCCACTGGTGAAGACTCTACAAGCTTGAAGAGCCCACTAGCTTTGGGGATTACCACTCACTTCAAGCTCAACAAGGAGAAACCCCAACCTATGTGAAAAGAAAAACCGACCTTCAAGAGGTAACACTTGCTTTAGTATTTTTATTTAAATACTTGATACTTTAGCACTTCTGTGAGAGACTCTAGTAGTGTAGACCTCTCCCACTAGAGACACTGGAAGGATAAACCACACTTGCCAGAGATGCGGAGTATTGCTAGCTTGCTAGGAAAGTAGTAAGTTTTATGATTTTAACCTTGATTATATTCTCTTAATATTAATAAAAATATTATACCTTGGTATTGAGCTTTGATAGTGGACATAGGCTTTCATGATGAACCACTATAAACCTTGTGTTGTGGTTTATTTATGTGATTGCTCGTTTCCTTGTATTCAAAGGCATATCTAGTCCTACCCATCATCTATTTGACAATATTCTTGAGTAGTCACTTTGCTAGCACACACACACTATAATTAATTCAAAAGAACTAAAATTGAATTAAAATCAATCTTAACAACCAAAGGGGGAAAATAAATTTAAAAATCCTATTCACCCCCCTCTAGGATAACCTACATGATATTTCAATTGGTATAAGGGCTTAGGTTTATCATGTAGGGCTTAACAACCCGAGTTAGATCCTAACAAAAATCCTTGAGCAACACTAGATGGCTAGAGAAGATAGTGAAATGTCCATTAGCTCACCTCCATTCTTTAATGGAAGTGACTATGGGTATTGAAAATCTCGCATAGAGATTTTTCTTAATGTATTGGACCATAAGGTTTGGGGTGCTACAATTGATGGTTATACACAACCCGATAAACCAATGAGTGAGTGGACCACCGCCGAGCCGGATGCTCACAAGTTTAAATTTAGGGCACTTAATGCCATAGCTAGTGGTTTATCTATAGATGAGTTTAGAAGAATAGCTCATCTTAAGACAACCAAAGAAGCTTGGAAGCTTCTCTCGATCACTCATGAGGGAACAAATGCCATTAAAATGACAACTTTAAATGTACACTGCACAACTTGAAGCATATAAGATGAAGGAAGACGAGGAAATCTCTCAATTCCATGTCAAGTTGTCTAACTTGATTAATGTCATAAGAAGGCTAGGAAAGGACATCCTAGAATCAATAGTATGAAAAGTCCTTAGGTCACTCCCTAAAAGGTTTAGACCTAAAGTGATTGCGATTGAGGAGAGCAAGGACCTTGAAACTATCAAATTAGAAGAATTAATAGGCTCCCTTCAATCATTTGACATTGCTATAAAGGTACTACCAAGAAGAAGAGTATCACCCTTAAAATAGAAGAACCTTTCAGATCCATGAAGGATTCGGGTGACAACTTAGCCTTAGTGGCTAAGAAGTTCAAAAAGTTCTTTCAAAGGAATGTAAGGGATTACTCTAAGAACAAACAAGTGAGAAAATACTTCTCTAACTATAGGAGAAGAAGGATTTCTCTAAGGAACCTCCCATTTCTATGAATGCAAAGGGAGATGACATATTGTAAAGGATTGCAGTAGTAAAAAGAACAAGTTCAAGCCAAAGGGCAAGGCCATGGCTGCAACTTGGGATGATGACTCCGAAGAGTCAGAGAATAAACCTTAAAGTATTGAAGAAGGGGCCTCACAAGAGATCAAAACCTTTATGGCTTTCAATACTCCTAGGAGTTCACTCTTAGACTCTAGTGACTCTAGTAGTAAGGATGAAGGAGATGATAAAGAAGAGGAGGATACCTATGATGCACAAGAGGCCTTCGATGAACTTTTCATTCAAAATGTTGAGTTGGGATACAAAAACAAACAACTAAAGAGGAAACACAAGGAATTGACTAAAAAGTGAAAGTCCTTAGAAGACACCATCTCTATCCTATAACAAGATCTACAAAAAGTGAAAAAGAACAAGAGCTTTCCAAAGAAAACTACTTGCTCCTATATGCAAAGGAGGAAATGAGCCTAAAAATTTTAGAACAAGAAAAGAGGCATAATGAAGCCAAAACCTTCTTAGGTCTAGAGAAGAACAGTAGGAAAAATGAGAAGAATAGGCTTCTTGAGAATTATAAAAAATTATCCAATAAGGTTTTTGAGCTTGAGGATAAGCTCAAAACCATAGAAGAGGAAAATTATGAGACTAATAGTGATAACTCACTCATCCAAGAGTTAGAAGACCAAGTTAAGACACTAAATGACTGGAACAAAGCTCTCAATATGATTTGTGCTCAACTCACAAAAAAGTGAAAGTCCAAAAATGATCCCAGAGGGGGGTGAATAGGATAATTCAATTTTTTGATTCCCTTTATTAATTCTAAGCACCCTTTCACTTGATTTACTTAATCTTAATATTATTTTGCAACATAAGTTTTTTGATTAGTAAATTACTTGTCTATGAACCAATCATTAACTACGAGGCTTCGTTATACACTATAGTGTTACCTATACAGAGCAGGAGTAGGGTTGATAAGTTTCCTATAATTATTTGGTTGAGCCTTTTTAACTTAAGTGTTAATGTGCATAGTTATAATGAATGGAATAATAATAACTGAATTTCTTGATAAAGTAAATGCAAATAATTAAGACAATTAACAAGCACACAATACAAAGAATTTATAGTGGTTTGACACAACGGCCTACATCCATTCTCAAAAGCTCACAACTGAGCTATATAATTTTATTAAGATTGAAACAACACAATCAAAGCCAAAATTAAATAAAAGCCTACCTACTTGCAATGCAATCAAATCTATACTCGGTGTCTCCAACAAGTGTGGTCTACACTTCCGGTGTCTCCGGCGAAAGTGCCAAGTCTACACTATCGGTGTCTCCGGCGATATTGCTTTTTGGCAATATTGCTAGGTCTATTCCTGGTGTTTTCAGCTGGAATGGTCTACACCTTCAATGAGGTGCTTAGGTCTACACTACCGGTGTCTTCGGTAGTAGCACTCAAATCTCCCTATGTCTCTAACGGGAGTAATCACAAGTATATAGAAATAATTTAAACAAGCAATGCTTACCTCTTTGAAGGTTGATGTAGCCTTTACCATAATTTGGGATTACTCCTTCTTAAGAAAGTTATGACTATTGAATCCCATGTGAGTTTCCCTTTGGATAACTCTTAAATCCCACCTCTTGAAGATTTTCCTTAGCAAGAGTAGAGAGGAGGCTTTGATTGGTCTTTATCCTATCTAGGTATAGGGATTGATGAGTACAAAGTTGGAGAATAGAATCTCTCTTAAAAATTCAAAGGTTTGAGCAAAGTAGCTTCAAAAAGCATTCAAAGTCATTCGAGACCAATGATTTGCTCTTCGGCTCTTATCCCTATTTATAATAAACTTAAAAACATAGTTTCCATTAGATAAGAACAATCCCTAACAGTCAAATTGTGTATACCATATATTGGATTCAAAAATTTTAAGATTTTATGACCATTTGTGCATTTCTGGCACAAGATTGATCCAAATGCATAAATCTTAGAAAACAACTACCCAAGGACCCTTGGTTCAATCTTGGATTGATCCAAATAAGTTGGATTAAACTAGGGGCTTTGGATTGATCCAAAGTCTCTGTATTACCTCAAAATAGCCTAGGAAGGTAGTAGAGACTTTGGGTCACCCCTCCAAGGTTCGAGAAGCTCCGTAGATGTTTGAAAACCTTTAATAAACCTTTGATTCACTGTTGCCATGCCACCTTACTTGATTTTAGCTTTTGTGAGCTTGGAGTGAGGTGTGAATCCTTCGGAATGGTTTTCAAGTTCCCAATTAGCTCTCCTTGAGGTTTTCTTAGCGCTTGAGGTAGTTCTTCATGAAGCTTGAACCCAAGAACCTCCTAGACTTTAACATGACTCCTTACATATCCTAGTGTATACAATGCTTGTATTTTATAGTTCATAAAATTTACAACTTACACATTAACAAAAAATCCATTGATTACCTTAAACGGATCAAGGAGCTTAAGGAGAACAAGAGGAAGTTTGTGGCCCTAGTGTCTCAAGGATATGAACACCTTAAGAAAATTCTCACCATGGGTAAGGATCATGGGGACATGATGGGACTTAGATTCAATTATGAAGTCAACACCCTTACCTCCACTAAGATGCCCAAAAATGCCTTTGTTAAAGCCAATGGTAAGACTTAATCACCTCCATAACCTTCCAAGAAGGGAAAAGAAAAAGTGGAGTCTCAAAGACCTTATCAAAGGTCAAAGCAGGTTGAGAAGAGATCAACTTCCTTACTCAAGGGAAAAGCTCCCATAAGTCAATGTAGAACTTGGGAAAGACTAATGCAATCTAAATCCCAGTCTTATACCCAACTGGTACAGAGTATACCAAAGTCACAACCTTATTCCTATGATAAGGAAGCATGGAATAATTTTCAAGCCAATAAGGATTCTACCTTAAGAGGATTCTAAAGGAATGCCGCCACTTCTATGATGACCAAGGGACAGCCTAGTCAAACTAGGCAACCTAAAAGAACTTAACAATTCTTTTACAATGAACGACACGTAGAAGGAAGTCAACCTAATCTATATTCCTAAAAGGCCCCAATTCTATTACTACTATTATGGCATAAAAGGGCATAACAAGGTTGATTGTAGAAAAAGGGCTAATGACATCAAATCCCAAATAATGCAATCTTCAAGAAAATTTTAAAATGGGAAAAATGTCAACAAAAGAAACTACTTTCAAAAAGTTGAAAATAGAAGCCTTTAAAGAAAGAAGGATTTAGCCCAACAAGAAAGTGTCAAAAGACAAAACTCTAAACTAAACTTGGTTAAAAGAGTATGCATAAACAATGATGAACCAAAGTACTTGGTCATTTAAACCGCACTAGGAGAAGGAAGCACATCGGATGGTATCTTGATAGTGGGTGCTTAAGGAACATGTCTGGTGAGAGGGAACTATTTGTACAACTTGAGAAAGCTCAAGGTGGATATGTCATGTTTGGTGATAAAAACACCGCTAAAGATTCTTGGGGTAGGAACCATAGTTGCCCCTAGCATTCCACAATTCACCAAATCTCTTTATGTGAAGGTCTCAAGCACAATTTGGTTAGCATAAGCCAAATACATGACAAGGACTACTGAGTCCAATTTGTAAAGGAAGGTTGCGTGATCATGGATCACAAGAAGGGAAACATCCTAACCAAAAGTGTAAGGACAAGTGAAATTGCTATGTCATAGATCCCCATTCTCGAGAAGGGGACACTAGTATCATATCCCAAAAGGATGAGAACAATCTTTGGTATAAAAAATTAGGCCATGTTAAGTTTAGTATAATACCTTCCACCATGACACACATATACTATACATATGTCACATAAGTTCTGTATACACATAAAACCACTTAAATGCATATATGTTGATCTGAACATTAGCACCACTTTAAAAAGGCACCAACAAAAATATGGAAAGAATTTAGGAGTGAAACTTATACCTTTGGATAAGAATGGAAGTCTAGAGTCTTATGCAACAAACGCTAAGTGAACTAGACACTAAACAAAAAAGTAAAAGGCAATTTACTAAATTAGAGAAAAAAAGGGTCAAGGACATAACAATTTTTGAAGCTATTCCAAACGGATGACACAACTTCATAAGTTAATCTGAATCAATCTCATAAAAATCACCCTACAAACAATCTATACTTAGAAATATTTATGAGTCTGCTTTCCAATGCGACAAACGGTGAGTGAATTGAAGTTTCTTAGAAGAAGTTATGACAATTTTCCCAAAAAGTGTCTATGTCGTCTAGTATGGTATGAATTAGTAGATTTTGGGGTAACTTTAAAACTACACCAATAAAAATTTAGAATAAATTAGATAGTAAATTGTATATTCTTGGAAATCTATTGAAGTTTACTTTCCAACAAAAAGAATGATAAGTAAATCTAAGTTTTGTAGAGAAAGTTATGACCATTTTCCCACCGGGTGTTAATGTTGAAAAAATTATGGTGGGATGACATCATCAAAGCGAAAATTTTCATACAACTGCAATTTTTACAAATTTTAAGGAATTTTTTACTAAAGACCTACCTAGATACGAAATTGGGGATTAAGGTCGCTATTTAAGCCTATAAAAATATAGAGATTCATAAGAAAGAGGATCTTCTGAAAAACTTTGTAAATTTAAGGATTTTGAAAAATTAACAAGAGAAACCTAGGTTTTGTAAGAGATTTTGGGATTTTTGAATGAAGAACTTGAAGCTTCAATTTAGTTTTGCTTTAGACCAAAAAGTAAATAAACTAGAACATTTCTACATCATTTTGATTATTCTTAGGTTCTTAGAGTCATTCTTAATCAATTCTTCTATGATCCATGAAGGTTTTTGCTTTGATTAGGTTCTTAGAAAATGGGTTTTGTAAAAGAAAATCTATGTTTTAGATCTTTTTGTATCATTTTGGGTTCTTAGATCCATTTGTTTTAAGTTATACAAAGAATCATGATTGTTTTGATTTATTTAGGTTCTTTTACATGTTTTTTTAAAGAGAAAAATTTTGTTTTTAAGCAAGTTCATGTTCTATATTTTGATTTTGATTCAAATAGGTTCTTAGATGATTTTAATCTCTATTTTACAAAAAAAAAAAATATTGTTTTACTCAATTTTTAAATTGTTTTGAAAGAACCCCATATTTTTAAAAGGAGTTTTCAAATGATTTTTAGTAAATATATTTTTAAAGAATGTTTTACAGACTTTCGATATGCCAATCCATAGAGCTATGTTCTTAGGTGGGTCAGATTCTTGTTTTCTATTTTTAGTCAAAGATATGCATTAATTAAAAATTATTAAACATTGTTAGTTTTGTTCTGCTTTGATATCTGCTAGTACCTGTATTTATTTTGATTAAAAAAAAGAAAAAACATGTTTAGCTATGACATGAGACCCCTTTGCCATCAAAAAAGCAATTTTGATGAAGCCCCTCATTGGATTTAAATAGATGCAATTAGGTATCTCTTTGTCGGGTCACATTAATTGACGATGTGTGTTTGATGCTTGCCACCAAGTGTAAGATAGTGGTATCCTACCATCAAATTGTAAATATGTTTATTCTATTCTGTTGCCGTTATCTAGCTCATAGCACGTGTAGGGGATTTTTGGTATATGATTTAGTTATCTGTTACTAGCTCGCAGCACATGTGGGGGATTTAGATATTTGTTTCAGTAGGTCTCATATATATGTGTTTCAGTGATTTGTTTTGTTCTGTTACTTGTTATATAGCTCATAACATGTGTGGAAGATTTCTGGTATATGATTCAGTTATCTATTATCTAGCACGCAATACGTATAAAAGATTCAGATATTTGTTTCAATAGCTCTCATATATGTATATATGTTTCAGTGATTTATTTCATTCAGATCAGTTTTAGATATTTGTTTAGTTTAGTTCAATATTTCAGTTTTGATTATGTTTTTGTTCAGTCGTGCATCTTGATTTCCATTCTATTCTGTTATTTGTTCTGTCTTAGATTATAAGCATTATTTTGATATGGAAAGTAATTGTTTTGAAAGCATGCTTCATTCTATTTTGACTATGAAAATAATCATCCTCACTAGCCCAATTGTTTCAGCATGTTAGGTAGTGTTCATGTTTATTTGCAAAGTCAGTCACTCTTACAAAGTTAACACCGTTGTTTTTAGATGATGGAGATGATAGAGTAGATAAGTAACTTGGATTCACGAAGAAAAACGATGATGGAGATTTGATTTAGCTACTTTTAGACATTATGTTATTTCATTTCAATATTAGTTTAGAGACTTATTTTGATTTTGTTCAATTATTTCAATTTTATTTGTAGAGATTTTATAAGGTAGTTTAAAGTTTCAATTTTATAGAGATCGCTTATTATTATTTGGGTTTATGTCAAACTATAGATTTTATTTATAGAATATGGCTTGTGGATTTTAAATTTAATGGAATGGTTATGGTTTGATTACGAGATTTCACTGTGTATGTATGAAAGGAAAGATACAAAAAAAAATTATAAGCAATTTAAATGACATTGATGTGAATGGATTAATGTCACATATCAAAATTCATAGTCGTATAGATATGGGTTTTGGGGTGTGACAGAGATGGTATCAGAGCACAATGTTTTGAAGATTCTTTAGATAAATCAGATTGTTAAGTTTGGGTTGAGAACCAACTTTGTCTGGCAACAGAGATGGTGTCAAAGCTCTAGATTTAAGGTTCTATAGACCTATATGATGGAGCTCTAAGTTTAGAAATAATTATAACAGAAAACATAGATGGAAATATCATAATATGATTTAAGTACCTAAAATTTTGGGAATTATTCTTTGATCTTGGAAAGTCTGACATTAAGCTTATTTGATGATTTTAGAAAAGAATGTTACCCATGTTTAGAGATTATGTAGACAACTAATACTTAGGATTTAAGTTTGAGTTGTTAGTTCTGAGTTCAAAAATATATAGAGAATTAGGAATATAGAGAATTACAAAAATAGTTAAAGGAATATAATTGAGTTGAATCATAAGATGAAGTGTTAAAGGATTATAACCATTAGTATCCCCAATTAGCTTGAGGTTATATGCAAGGGATTACAGAGTTTTCTTAAGATTATTTCTACCCTTAGAGCAGAAAGGTTATTATCCAAAGGTGGGCTAAGGTACCTAGCTTACATTATAAATGATCAAAAAGATGGATTAAAGATTGGAGACATATATGTTGTTAGAGATTTCAATAATACATTTCTTGAGGATTTCCAAGTTCTATCACCTAACAAGGAGATTAAGTTGCAATTAAGTTTATGGAAGGATTATGATTGATATGATTCTTTTTGAAATAGTTGATTTATGATACCTTTATGACTATGTGACAAATGATTTGGTTATAAAGAGCTCAAGATATAATTGCAAAAATTGATAGACAAAGGTTTTATGCTCCCTTTGGTGAATAAAGTACCGGTTTTATTTGTGAAGAATGATGGAACCATGAGATTGTGTATTGATTATAGGCAGTTGAACAAGGTGATAATGAAAAACAATTATCCTTTGTCAATAATAGATAATCTTTTTTATCAATTATAAAGTGTTAAGGTATTTTTCAAGATCGATCTTAGGTCTATATACCATCAACTTCGGATTAAGAATGATGATATTCCCAAGACTGCCTTCCATACCAGGTATGGACATTATGAGTTTCTAGTCATGTCTTTTGGACTGACACATGCACCTACAGCATTTATGAACCTCACGAACAGGGTATTTAGACCTTATCTAGATCATTTTATCATTATATTCATTGATGATATTCGGGTTTATTCTAAGAATTCAAAAGAATATAAAGAGCATCTGAGGATTTTACTACATACCTTAAGAGACTACAAATTATATGCTAAATTCAACAAGTGCGAGTTTTGGATAGACAAGGTGGTTTTCTTAGGACATATGACTTAAAAAGAGGGAATTTATGTAGATCCCAAGAAGATAGAGGTTGTGGTTAATTAGCCTAGACCTATGAATGTGTCTGAGATTCATAGTTTTTTTGGATTGGCTAGTTACTATAGGAGATTTATAAAAAGATTTTCTAACATAGCTAGACCATTGACTAAGCTGACATAAAATAATGTCAAGTTTGATTGGAATGAAATATGTGAGCATAGATTTTAAGAGCTGAAGGATTGTTTGGTTTCTACCTGTCCTTACATTACCGTCCTTTGATACAAGATGAAAAAGTCATTACTTGTGCATCTAGACAACATAAACCTTATGACCAGAATTACCCAACACGTGATTTGGAATTAGCTACAGTTGTTTTTGCATTGAAAATATAGGGACATTACTTGTATGGAGAACCTTATGAGATTTACACAGATCACAAGAGTTTAAAATATTTGTTTTCACAGAAGGATCTAAATTTGAGTTAGAAAAGGTGGCTTGAGTTGATTAAAGATTATGATTACATTATCCTTTATCATCCAGGAAAAGCTAGTGTAGTTGCCGATGCATTGAGTCAAAAATCTTTTGGCAATTTAGCATGTGTTATGACACATCTTAGAATACAACCAGTGTTAAATGACAAGATTAAGGTAGTTCAGAGTTTAGATCCCTAGATTCAAAAAATTATAGAAGATATCAAGAAAGGACAAAAACTAGAGTTTTCCATTAAAGGAGATGATTCTCTTTGGTATGGTAAAAGGTTGTGTGTGCCTAATGACTCTGAACTTAAGAAAGAAATCATGGAAGAGGCACATGAAACAGCATATGCAATTCATCCAAGAAGTACCAAGATATACAAGGACCTAAAAGAGTATTATTGGTGGAATAACATGAAGAGGAAAATTATGGATTTTGTGTCCAAGTGTTTGACCTGTCAGCTTGTAAAATCCGAACACCAAAGGCTGGCAGGATTGTTACAGCCATTGGAAATTCCTAAATGGAAGTGGGAACACATCTCTATGGACTTTGTTAGTGAGTTACCCAAGACCAGGTAGGGATTTGATTTTGTCTGGGTTGTTGTGGACCAACTAACCAAGTCCACCCATTTCTTACCCATTCGGGTAAATTACTCACTTGATAGATTGACCAAGTTGTATATTGATGAGATTGTAAAGCTATATGGTATTCAAGTTGGAATAGTCTCAGACTGGGATTCGCGATTCACTTCAAGATTCTATAATAGATTACAACAAGCTTTAGGGATAAAACTGAATTTTAGTACAACTTTTCATCCTCAGTCAGATGGATAGTCAGAAAGAACCATATAAACCTTAGAGGACATGTTGAGAGCTTGCGTGATTGATTTAAAAGCAAGTTGGGATGATCAATTACCATTGATCGAATTTTCTCACAACAATAGTTACTAAGCTAGTATACAAATGACACCTTTTGAAACTTTGTATGGAAGACAATACAGAACACCTATTTTTTGTAAAGAAGTAGGTGAAAGGAGGTTACTTGGACCAAAATTAGTTCAAGTGACAGAGAAGATTAGGGTTATTCATGAAAGATTGCTTACTGCTTAAAGTAGGCAAAAGAGTTATGCAGACCAAAGAATAAGGGAACTTTAATTTCAGATTGAAGGGCATATATTTATGAAGGTATCACCATTAAAAGGGTATCATGAGGTTTAGAAAAAAAAGAGAAATTAAGTCTTAGGTTTATTGGACCATTTGAAATTCTGAGGAAGATGAGAGATGTTACTTATGAACTAGCTCAACCACCATATTTGTCACATGTCCACAATGTGTTTCATTTGTCAATGTTATGAAATATATACGCATCCTATTTCATGTGCTAGAATTTGAGTCACTTCAATTCGAGGATTTATCTTACGATGAGCAACTGGTTCAGATTTTAGACAGGAAGGAACAAGTTCTATGTTTAAAGGTGATTCCATTTGTGAAGGTATTATGTAGAAACCATCTGTAAAAGAAGTAACTTGGGAAGACGGACTTATCAAGAAAAAAAACTTAGGAAGGCAAAAATGAGATAAAAGAAAAGTATTTGCACTTGTTTCGCACTTAAGGTATGTCAAATTCAGGGAATGAATTTATTTTTGAGGGGGAAAGAATATAATGCCCCACACCATGACACACATATACTGTACACATGCCACTTAGAATGTTAACACATGTCACATAAGTTCTGTATACACATATAACCACTTAAATGCACATATATTGATCTAAATGTTAACACAACTTTAGAAAGGCACCAATGAAAATGTAGAAAGAATTTATGAGTGAAACTTATACCTTTAGATAGGCATAGAAGTCTAGAGTCTTACGCAACAAACAGAAAGCAAAAAAGATACCAAACAAAAAAGTAAGAGACAATTTACTAAGAAAGAGAAAAAAAGGGTTAAGGATAAAACAATTTCTAAAGTTGTTTTAAATGGATGACATAACTTCATAGTCAATCTGTATCAATCCCATAGGAATTACCCTACAAATAATATATTCTTAAAAATATCTATGAGTCTACTTTCTAATGCGATAAATGGTGAGTAAATTGAAGTTTCATAGAATAAGTTATGACAATTTTCTCAAAAAGTATCTATGTCGTCTAGTATGGTATGAATTAGTAGATTTTGGGGTAAATCTGTTTGTTTACACGTGTTATAAAGAACCATGGTTTTTTTAATTTATTTAGGTTCTTTTAATTATTTTTTTTAAAGAGAAAAACTATGTTTTCAAGTAAGTTCATGTTCTATGTCTTGATTTTTTATTCAAATAGGTTCTTAGATGATTTTAATCACTGTTTTACAAAAGAAAAATATTGTTCTACTCAATTTTTAAATTGTTTAAAAGAATCCCATGTTTTTAAAAGGACTTTTTACTAAACATATTTTTAAAAAATGTTTTAAAGAATTTTGATATGCTAATCCATAGAGCTATGTTCTTAGGTGGGTCAGATTCTTGTTTTCTGTTTTGATTTAAAGATATGCATTGATTAGAAATTATTAAACATTGTTAGTTTTGTTTTGCTTTGATATCTGCTAGTACCTGTATTTATTTTTATAAGAAAAAGCATGTTTAGCTATGACTTGAGACCCCTTCGCCATCAAAGAGCCAATTTTGATTAAGCACCTCATCAGGTTTAAGTAGATGTGATTAAGTACCCTCTTCGTCGGGTCACATTAATTGACAATGTCTGTTTAATGCTTGCCACTAGGCATGAGATAGTGGTATCCCATTGGATTATAAATGGGTTTATTCTATTATGTTGTCGTTATCTAGCCTACAACACATGTGGGTGATTTTTGGTATATGATTCAGTTATCTGTTATCTAGCTCGCAACATGTGTGGAGAATTTAGTTATTTGTTTCAATAAGTCTCATATATGTATATATGTTACAGTGATTTGTTCTGTTCTATTACCTGTTATCTTGCTCACAACACGTGTTGGAGATTTCTGGTATATGATTCAATTATCTATTATTTAGCTCGTAGCACATGTGGGGGATTTAGATATTTGTTTCGATAGCTCTCATATACGTATATATGTTTTAGTGATTTATTTCGTTCAGTTCAGTTTTAGATATTTGTTCAGTTCAGTTCTGATTATGTTTCTATTCAGTTCTACATCTTGATTTTTGTTAAATTCTGTTATTTGTTCTGTTTTAAATTATAAGCATTATTTTGATATGGAAAGTAATTGTTTTGAAAGCATGTTTTGTTCTGTTTTGACTATGAAAATATCCGTGCTCGCTGACTCAATTGTTTCAGCATGTTAAGTATTGTTCCTATTTATTTACAAAGTGAGTGATGCTTACAGAGTTGACACCATTGTTTTCAGATGATGAGGATGATAGAGTAGATAAATAACCTAGATTCAAGAAAAAGAATGATGATGGAGTTTTGATTTATGTTATTTCAGTATTTGTTTAGAGACCTATTTTGATTCCGTTCAGTTCAATTATTTCAGTTTTATTTGAAGAGATTTTATAGATTAGTTTAAAGTTTCAATTTTATAGAGATGGCTTGTAATTATTTGGGTTTATGTCAGACTATGGGATTTTATTTATAGAATATAGCTTTGTGGATTTTAAATTTAATGGAATGGTTAGGGTTTAATTATGAGATTCCATTGCGTATGTATAAAAAAGAAATATGCGAAAAAAAAATTATAAACAATTTAAATGACATTGACGTGAATGGATTAATGTCACGTGCCAAAATTTGTTGTCGAATAGATATGGGTTTGGGGGCGTGACATTTAGGGATCTTGTTAGGCTTAGCAAGAAGGTAATAGTAAAGGACCTTCCCAAACTAGATAAAATTGACAACAACCCACTGTGAAAAGGTTGTCAAATTGAAAAATTAATTAGAGTCCTTCACAAAAAGACTACTCAAATAAAGACATCTAGACCTCTAGAGCTTTCTCCACATGAACTTGGCTAGTCCAACTAGAACAGAGAGTTTAGGAGGTAAAAAATATTTCATAGTAGTGGTTAATGATTTCTCTCATTTTATTTGGGTAGTGTTCTTGAGAAATATCCAAAGCCTTCATTGAATTCTTAAACATTTGTAAGAAAATTTAAGTAGAAAATGAATTGGCCATCAAGTGCATAGGAATCAAACATGGAAGGGAATTCGAGAATAAAAAATTATAGGATTTGTATGATGAGATGGGAGTTAAATAGGAGTTTTCAGCCCTTAAAATTCCTCAACAAAATGGAGTGGCTGAAAGAACTAATATAACTCTACTATTCTAATGTTTCCTCTATATTCTCTATCCTAAACTTTCATATCCTTAATTCACATTCTAATGTTTCCTCTATATTCTCTATTCTAACTATTTCTAGACTTGTTTCTATGTTCAGCCTATAACTTTATAGTTTTCCTTCAAAATCTAAAACCCAGAGTTCATTCAAATATGTTTATAGAACCTTAAACCTTGAACTCTTATACCAACTCTATCACACCCTGAAACCCATACCTATATGGATACAAATTCCGGAACATGACATTAATCATTTCATATCAAATGTGATTCAGATTATTTATAAAATTTTTACATCTTTTTATTCATACAAACGCAACAGAATTGCATTAACAAACCACAACCATTACATTCCATTAAATTTAAAATCCACAGACCATAATCCATAAATAAAATCTATAGTCTGACATAAACCTAAATAATAACAAACTATCTCCATGTAACTGAAAATTCACACTATGGTCTATCCTATCAACCTCATCATCAGAAAACAACAGTGATAACTTTGTAAGCATGATTAACTTTATAAATAAATAGGAACACTACTGAATATGTTGAAATCATTGGGTCTATGAACACCAATATTTTCATAATCAAAATAGAACAAAGCATGCTATCAAAACAATTACTTTGTATCTTGAAAATATTGCTTTTAATCTAAGATCAAACAAATAGCAAAACATAACGGAAATCAAGATGCATAACTAAATAAAAACATAATCAGAACTGGGATACTGAACTGAATTGAACAAATATCTGAAACTAAATTGATTTGAAAAAATCACTAAAACATATATACATATATGAGACCTATTGAAACAAATATTTGAATTTTTCACATATGTTGTGAGCTAGATAACAGATAACTGAATCATATATCAAAAATCTCTCACATGTGTTGTGAGCTAGATAACATGCATCAGAATAGAACAGACCCATCTACAATCCAATGGTAGGATATTACTATCTCACACCTAGTGGTGAGCATCACAAACATCGTCAATTAATGTAACTCGACAAAGAGGGTACTTGATCGAATCTATTTAAACCTGATAAAGGGCTCCATAAAAAATTTCTCTTTGATTCATGTCATAAGTAAACATATATTTTTATCAAAACAGATACATATACTAACAAATATCAAAGAAGAATAAAATTAACAATCCTTAATAATTTTCAACAAATACGCATCTTTGAATCAAAACAGAAAACAAGTATCTGACCCACCAAAGCACATAGCTCTATGGATTGGCATAATAAATAAATTTAGGTCAAGTTGTAAAAATTCAAGTTTACTAAAAATTATTGAAAAGTATTTTCAAAACATGGGATTCCTTGAAAATAATTTAAAAATATGAGTAGAACAATCCCTAATAAAATATTAAAAATTAAAAAAAAAATATTCAAATCATCTAAGAACCTATATGGATCAAAACTCTAGAATATAAGCTGAACTTGCTTGAAAATTGATTTTTCCCTATTTCAAAAGCATTTTAAAAAACCTAAATAAAACAAACATCAAGTATCTTTGTACAAATAAAAGACAAAACAAATGTACGAAACCTAAAACCAATGCAAAACGATATAAAACATTTTAAGTATTTACAACATAGATTTTTTCTTTTCAAAACCCTTTTCTAAGAACCTAATCAAAGAAAAAACTTTCATAGATCTTAACAAAACTGAGCAAGAACAATTCTAATAACATATAAAAATGCAAAATGATGTAATACTATCCAAGCTTATTTACCTCTTTAGCTGAAAACAAAATCCTAGCAAAGCTTTTACGTTCCTCTTCAAAAATCCCCAAAACTTGTCTAAAACCCTAGCTTTTCCTTTCTTCTACTTCTCTCTCTCTTTCCTTGTGATTTTGTGTCAAACTATGTAAAACAAATGCTCTTATATAGACCCTAGAGGTCTTTGGGTCCAAATAGACCACCCCCTAAGTTAAAAAATCTCAAAAAATCGAGTTTCTAAAAACTAGACAAATTGCACTCTAGGCATTTCGATCAATCGAGATACCTAGCCAATTGACCAGGCCTCCCTAACTCTATCAATCGAGGGTCCTCCCTAGCCCTCAGGCTAGAGCCCTCTTCTAAATTTTTATTTTGTATTTTGACCTTCGTTCACTCAAACCTCTATAATTTCTTTGTTTGTGGTCCATTTTGCTTGTTGTTTATTTTGTTGGACTCTAAACTTTCATGCCTTTCTAATGAAATAAGTTTCGCTTACAAATTCTTTCTAGGATTTTATTGGTGTGCCTCTAAAGTTGTGTTAATTTACTAGTTAATACATATATGTTTAACTTTTCCTTAGTGTGACAAAACATATTTAACATGTGTTTACAATATCAGTGTGACACGTGTGTAAAATATGTGTGAATTGTGTGGGGTGCTACAATTTTGGAATGGGATTGACAAACTAACATGCTATAGTGCACAAAGGAGCCCCATGGTCTATGATTGCATTTTCTAGGTGCTTATTCATTATGAAACAATCTTGAATGCTTTTGAATGTTAATTGATTACTTTTATTTGATAGGTTAATTAATTAATTAATTACTTTATTCCATTGCATGTTTGATTAAATCAATTAGGAAGTTTATGTAAAAGATAAGTTGAATTAAAATTGGACTAAATATTTAAATAAATTTAAAGATTGGGTTAGATCCTATTGACCACTAGTCCTCTAAAATCATTGGATATCGAATCATTTCCATTTCAATTGGTATCAAATCAAGGTTGTTTTAGGGCTTAACATCCAAAGCAAAAAGATCCTTTAGATATAGTAATGGCCGAAGGTATGTACACTGTTAGACCACCAATTTTTAATGGTTCTAACTATGTCTAATGGAAGGCCTAGATGAGAATTTTCATTAAGTCACAAGATGTAATCATCTAGGACTCAATTGTCTTTGGTTAGTCTACTCCCAAAGACAAGGATTGTAGCGAATGGACAAAGGGAGAAGAGGTTACTAGCACTGCTACCAAAATAAAATAACATAATGTCTCATGTCTAATAATAAACTAAACTAAATTTCCATCATAGCTCTCTTTTTGGAATCCAGGCTACTGATTTATCATTTAATCCTCATCATCTAAAAACAACGGTGTCAACTCTATAAGTGTGACTGACTTTGCAAATAAACAAAAACACTACTTAACATACTAAAACAATTGGGTCAATGAGCACGAATATTTTCATAATCAAAATAGAATTAAATATGCTTTCAAAATAATTACTTAACATAAATTACATATTGATAATGCTTTTAATCTAAGATAGAATAAATAACATATCAAAATGGAAATAAAGATATATAATTAGACATAAACATAATCTAAAATACAATATTGAAATATTGTATTAAACTGAATAAATGCATATATGTGACTTGCTAAAATAAATATATGAATCCTGTCACATATACTGCAAGCTAGATAACATAAAACTGAATCGTATACGGGAAATTTAACACACTTAAAGTATTGTTAGATAATAGGCAACATAATATAATAGAACAAACCTATGTATAATCTGATGGTAGGATATCACTATCTCACGCTTAGTGGTGAGCATCAAATAAACATCATCAATTAATGTGACCTGATGAAGAGCGTACCTGATCGCATCTATTGAAACCAATAAGGGGCTCCATCAAATATTCTTTTTTGATGGCAAAGGGGTCTCATGTCAAAACTAAACATATAATCTCATTAAAATAGATATATACACTAGCAGACAACAAAGTAGAATAAAATTAATCTTTTTAAACAATCTTTAATCCTTCAAATAATACATACCTTTAAAGAAAAATAGAAATCAAAGAATCTAACCCACTCTAAGCTCATAGCTTTGTGGATTATCAAAAATCTTTTAAAACAAGCTTTAGAAATAAGTTTACTAAAAATCCTTTGAAAACTCTTCAAAAATAATGGATTCTTTCAAAAAAATTATTCAATAAAATAGAGATTAAAATCATCTAAGAACCTATACAAATCAAAACGCAAAGATAAAACATGAACTTGCTTGAAAACAATTTTTTTCTCTTTCAAAAACATGTAAAAGAACTCAAATCAATCAAAGATATCATGTCTCTCTACAAAACTAGAAGACAAAACAAACCTTAGATCCTAATATTAAAATAAAATGATGTAGAATGTTTAAATAATTTGTAAAACCGATTTCTCATCGTTCTAGGAACCTATGGAACCAAAATAAGACATAAACTTTGTGATTTCTTTCAAAAACAAGATTCAAAGTGTGCTATGATCCTATGAACAATCAAAACAATGTAGAAGTGTCGAAGTTTATTTACTTATTGGGTTAAAAAATGAATCCTTAACAAAAGTTTTATGTTTCTCTTTGAAAATCCCCAAAAATTGCTCCAAACCCTAGCTTTTCCTTTCCTTTTCTACTCTCTTTCTTTCTTTGGGATTTTGTGTTGAATTAGGTTGAAAAATCACTCTTATATAGATCCTAGAGGTCTTTGGATCCAAATAGAAAACCCCAAAGGCAAACCCAACTAGAAAAAATTAGTTTCCAAAATGAACCAAAAATGCGCCCTGTGTTTCAATCAAGGGCACCAATCGATTGATCAGGGTACCCATGCCGGATCGATTGGGCCTCCCCAATCAATTGGCCTTTGGCCAATTTTTTTTCCTGTTTCTTACCTTCTTGTATTCAAATTCCCATCACTTCTTCATTTCACGTCTGATTCACTTATCATTTGTGGCATTGAAATTTAGACTTCGATACCATTCCATTGACATAAGTTCGCTCACTAGTTCTTCATTCATTTTTATTGGTGTGTCTATAAATTTGCATAGTTTTGTGGTCTAATACATAAATGTTCAAATCATTCTAAGTGTGTGCAAAACATATGTGTGACACATGTGCGACATGTGTGAATATGTGTGGGTTTTTACAATCAAAACCTAGCTCTTATACCAACTCTAACACTCCCTAAAAACCTAGACCTCATTAGGGCCTAAGATCTAGAGTGGACATCCAGACTTCCACTCTTTCTTTGATACAAACACTAATACATCTCAAATTTTATACACTTACACAATGGAATTTAATGTAAAACAAACACCATTCACAACTATTAACAAGTTTGAAAATTCAAACACATCCATTGTCATACATACTATACAAAATCCATAACATATCCATAAAATTAAATATACCTCAAGATAAAATCTCCACATAAATAAAACTCCTAAACTAATGTATTACAACCTATAAACAATTAATGGCAATAGAACATAAACAAACTAAAACTGAATTCTTCCTTCAAATGTCAAAGTCTAAAGCAAAGATTGAAACAATATAAAATCTCTAAATTATTAAATGCATAAACTAAAGCTCAATTGTTTTCAAAGTCCTACTCTATAAGTCTTTTGTCTGCAACTGGACTATCTCTTCAATATGAAAAATGATGTCAACTGCTTAATGAGCTCGTAAGTAATCATACAACACATACAACTTCAATTTATTAGAAATATGATATAAATATACAACTATGGTACAAATATGATTTATTAGAGAAATACCAGAGAAACATACATATTTGTACCATTCAAAACATGAGTTAAGAGTTAAAAAGTTCTAACAAATCATAAATAGATTGTAGGCAATACTTTTCTTAACAGATACATGTAATAACAATTTCTTAACTAAATCTGAGCTTAAAACAAAATCATGTAAAGTAAATTTCAAAAATCTGAACAGACAGAAATCATATATACATAGAGCGAAGGTCTCACATACAATCCTGTGATTAGACTTTCATATAATAATTTGCACCTACTGTAAGGCTCGGCAAGAGGGCACAACAGTCTGCACCTATTATAACCAAGTGAGAAGGCATCAGTTTGCATATACAGTCCTTTGAGTAGATACCACTATCCAACCCCTTGTAGTGAGGGATCAAAGTACAGCTTGGTATGGGCGAACTCTACTTCTTTGTGGGTGAATTCGTTTTAGAAGTTTACTCCAAATGTCTTATGAGAATTAGCATTGGAAGAATAGATTGTTCAAAGTTTTCCAGATGTTCCAACATAGGCAACATTGCGAGTGTCTAATGATATAAAGCTTGCAAATCTTACTTGAACCCATTTCGTGAGTACCCTCCATGTCACAAAACTATGTTTTGGAATATGATTACAACATCACACAACCTTGAACCAATCTACCTTATTTGCAACCATTCGAATGATATGCCAAGCTGATTTAGTTGAAAACAGCAGTCCATATAACTCTATTGTTGTCCAAATGGTGGAGCCTATCAATAGAATTCAAGGATTCTCATGCCTCCATGAGAAAAGGTGAGGTGGCCGGCTTTGTTCTCCAATCTTCATTGTATATTATGTATAAGACTAAGCTCATTATCACTACTAGCATTACATCCGCTTCTATCGTCGTATGCCTTAATTAAGACTCCATTCGGACACCAATGATCAAACCATAGTTTAGTATTTGAACCATTTCCAATGATGCTTTTTATGTGGGGTTCAGCTAGATCCCAAATCTTCAATAACTTCCTTCATATCCACTAGCAATCTGTAGGTGTCTTCAAGGTTCAAATAGAATTGTTTTTCAAATGTTTAGCATGAACCCACTTCACCAATAGACTCTCCTTTTGGAAGACAACCCACCAAAGATAGACTCTCCTTTTGGAAGACAACCCACCAAAGATTCTTCAAAACACATGCGTGATTCATTTCTTTAACTTGCTTAATGTTCAAACCCCCTTCATCTAATGGATTTCAAAACACATCCCAGCTGATTGTATGTAATTTCTTTTCTAAATCATGGCCTGCCCATAAAAATCTTACAAAAATCAATTCAATCAGCTTAGTAAGTTTACCTAGAAGTCCAAGAACTCCTGACCAATTTATGTAGCAGCTTTAGAGAACAAATTTTATAAGAGTGATTCACCCTGCATAGGAGAGTGATCTAGTTTTCCAACCCACAAGTCTTTTCTTTATCCTGTTCAGAATTAGTTCACAATGTTGATATAATAATTTTCTAGTAATCAGAGGCACCCCTAGATATTGCATGGGAAGATGACCCAAAGAAAATCCAGTGATTTGCTTTAACCTTTCAAGCTTCAATTTGGTTACACCTATAAAGATCTAGGAGGACTTGTTTCTATTGACTTGTAGGCCGGAAATATAAGAGAATATATCCAGCAAGCTATTGACACCATGGATGGAGGCATCATTTGCCTTGATAAATGTCTTTAAGTCATATGCAAAAGCCAAATGAGAAAGATTTATACCTTTGCATTTCAGAATCAATGTAATATTTTTTGAAGCCACCTCTTTCTCCAAAAGGGATGAGAAGATCTTCATTGCCAAACAAAATAGATAATGAGACATGGGTTCCCCTTGCCTCAAGCATCTTTTCCCTACAAAGTACCCAACAGGACTTCCATTAATAAGAATAGAGAAATTTGGGCTGGTAATACACTCCATGATCCAACCAGTGAAAATCTCAAGGAAGTTCATTTTTTGCAACACTTCCCGAATAAAGTCCCATGAATGGAGTCATATTCCCAGAGAAATCCACAGGTTTTATCAAAAGCTTTAAAACCTCAAAAATCAAACGAAAACTGAATGAAAATCCCCTTTTTGTAGCATGTATTTTTAAAGAAGAAATCTCATCAACAGTTGAAAACAAAAATGGAAAACATATTTTCCAAGAATATTTGCAAACAAACCAGTAGAATCGTTCCTTTAAAAATCCTAATAGCAAAACATTTAAGAATAACTTGAAAACATACCTTTTCTAAGAAAAAATTGTTCTATGTATCTTAACAAAGAAAGTTAAGTAAAACATGTAAAATCCCCTATAGATCTAAGAACCTAAAGAAATACACATGTGTACATTGCAAAATCACTTACAAACTAAGAACCAACAGATGCACATGATGTATAATCACTTACTGTTCTCAAATCGGATTCCAAACTCTCAAGCTTTTTATCCTTTCAAATCCAAAGCCATAACTCTTTTTTTTTTTTTTTTTTTTTCCATCTCTCTTTTTTAGGGTTTAAAATGGTTAAGGAGTAATCCTAAATTTTATTTGTGGTCTCATATAGATCTCTCACAAAAAAAAAAAAAAAATTGCAAAATTTTATAAAAAGCATGTTTCCTATTTTTTCACATTTTTGCGAACCTTAAAGGCCGGACTCCACCTTCTTTGTGGAAGATACTACCTTGAACTACAATGTGTTTCTGGGGAGAAACTAAATACATTCTAATTGGTGTGTCCCTTCTTCCCTGCATCAATTATTGTTATTCTATAACAATGACAATGGTATCAAAATTGTATGTCCAAATGAAAAGCCATTCATGGCTTGCGCAAATAATACTGAGGCCCGACTATATGATGACCATGTGGGGACAGTTAGGCTATTGGACCAAAGTCGAGATGGCAAGCCTATAGAGACTACTATCTCCAAGGAAGATCTAGAAGCAGCTAAGGGGTTAGAAATATGCAAAGAGTTGGCAAAACCTTGTTGGTTGGACGGGTCACCTGAGTGGCGACATTATGAAACCCAAAGAATCAATGAGTGATCATCTATTGATAGATAGAAGGAAGGCTGTTCAAATGGCCATGAAACGATTGTCAAACTATTTGGAAAAGAAGAAGTTGGGCATGTACTTTGATGAGTGTGCCACGACTCAAGAAGAAACTAGGAAATTGGCTTGGAAGAATTGGCGACAAACCCCTACAAGTTGGATGACTGAAGGAAAAAGTACAAGATCCTTTAAAGGAGGTAAACCTTGGCACCATTGAGTAGCCAAAGTTGACCTATGTAAGTGGATTACTTCAAGTACAACAACTTGGCGAGATGGTAAATCTTCACCACCAATATAATGATTGCTTTACTTGAGAATACTCATAATTTATTGGATTATATAGGGGATTAGTCAAACATTGACGACCAAAACGAAGGGTACCTGCCTTTTCAGCAAACACCTCGCTGAATGATAGTGGAGGTGACATCAAGAATTAAGGAAGAAATTGAGAGTCTTGGAGGCAAATTTCATTCGATCAACTAGGAAGGACAAGAGTCTTTTCACTGTTACTTCAATCAAAGTCTCAATCAGAATTTAGCTAGCACAAAGAGCACCAACTAGCATTCAAAAAGATAAAGGAATACATATCAAAGCCACTAGTCCTGATGCTGCTAAGAGGGGACAAAGCAAGAAGGATTCAAAGGAGATGAACAGGTGAGGAAAAATTCGAACGGTGCAAATGAATGGAAACCAGCTGTTATGGGTTATTTAAAGTAGTGGAAAAATTCCCTCATTAAAGCCTGAGTAAATCCTAGCCATTGAAAGAAGTGCGTACATACACGTGTCTAGTTATTTAAAACTAGACACATGTGGGAGGCATTTGTGTACCCCATTTTGAAATTAACCATGGGAAATATGACACAAAGAGACCTATATTTCAAGATTCGACCATTGAAAAGGCGACATGCAAGACGTCATTGGCAGGAAACTGAAGAAGAGAGTTACATTGATGATTGATACGTGTCCTAGAAGGTAGAAAACAAGAATGTGGGTATGATCTTGGAATTCAAGTTACAATAGTTAACCATGATGATAGTGTTACCGAGTGCATGATCATCAATCTTTATATCTTTCATTTATTTCTTCCTAATTCTCCTCACTCTCCATGACCACCTTTTCTACAAAATCTTCTCCCTCCCCACATCCCACAACACACATAAAACACTTTTAATTTTGTTTCCTATTTACCTCTCACCCAAAATATCTCTCAAATTCTCTCTCTTATCTTACTAAAGACACTACCATCTCCCTTAATAAACATTCCAATCAATGTTGACCCTAACACCTAAATTCTCTCTTTATCATATCTAAATGCACCCCCTTAAACCCTAGAAAACCTTACTTGTTTTCTATCTTAAATGTGTTATTTATTTTTTTTCCCAAAATTCTTTCCCAAATCTAGAGTGTCAAATCATACTAGTTTTGTGGCTATGATATACCGTTTGGAATGTAGATGGATTTTGAGTTACAGACAATTTCCTCTCATCTAAATTCAAATGGAAGTCTCAACTTCTAAGTATTTTCATCATTCCTTTTCTTCTTTTTCTAGGAAGTAAGTATGCATTATAGAGGAAGGAAAAATTAAATAATGAATGAAAAGTAAGAGACGTGTGGAGAGCAAGGAGTTTTTATAGAAAGGTGAACCAAACAGGATGTCAACTAAACTGAACCTGTTTTTATTTTCTTTCCTAAAATTTATACATCTTTTATATTCCGAAATTACATAGGCATTAGAAAAATAGCATGATATAGCAAAAACAATAGCATGAAAGAGAATAAAAAAAAAGATATTTAGTAGAATTATAATTCAAAAAATAACGGGGGAAAAGAACGGTCAAAACTCTTGACTCATTGGATTCAAACTCAAAACACACATGGAGAATGCGTCGTGGAATGTTGACATATTGTAAAACCCATGGAGAAGTTTGAAGTGAGTGGGAGAGAGGGGATCGGAAGTGATGTAATGTC
>JAOXJP010118093.1:0-13926 GCA_025762735.1 Platanus orientalis | reverse complement strand
ATATAAATATACATAAAATAAATGTGATAATGCTCATTTTGATTATGATAATTATGTAATTTTAAGCAATTATCACAAGCTTTGTTAAACCTTAGGGCTAGTGTTAACCTTCTACCTTACTCAATGTATAAGCAGTTAGGTTTTGGTAAACTTAAACCCACTACAATAACTCTCCAACTT
The DNA here is from genome assembly GCA_025762735.1 of Platanus orientalis. Lineage (NCBI taxonomy): Eukaryota > Viridiplantae > Streptophyta > Magnoliopsida > Proteales > Platanaceae > Platanus > Platanus orientalis. The sequence goes on along the minus strand of JAOXJP010118093.1, from coordinate 13,746 downwards.
GTTGACCATTCAGTAAAAATACCGAGAGTTGTTGAGGATGTGTTGGTCCAAATAGACAAATTTTATTTTTCTGTTGATTTTATTGTCTTGGACACACAACCTGTGTTGAATGCATACACCCAAATTCTTATTGTTTTAGGCCACCCATTCCTTGCAACCTTCAATGCTTTGATAAATTGTAGGAATGATATCATGAAACTCTCTTTTGGCAATATGACTTTGGAATTGAATATTTTCAATATCTGTAAACAACCCGGGGATGTTAATGATGTGCATGAAGTAAATTTTGTTGAGACTGTTGTGCAAGACCAATTTTTATCATCACTTTTCTTTGATCTTCTTAAGGCTTGTTTAAGTCACTTTAATGATGATTGTATAATAAGTTCTATAAATTCACTAATCCATTGTTGGATACTAATAAGTGGAGATGTTTTGAGGATTCGCCACCTTGTGATATCCCACCCACTAAAAGGAAAAATTGATAAGATGTATGTATAGTTTTTTTTCTGTACATTATTTTGTTTTTATTTTTATTTTTAATATTTTTTCTTTTTTAGGGGGTAAATGAGTTTAGTGTCTATCCATATAATGTTTTCATACACCCTCCCTTTTTCTATGACTTCTCAATATTAATGATGCTTCATTGTTGAAACATTGAGGACATTGTTCAACTTAAGTTCGGGGTGTGGATTTGCGTTTTATTGTTAGGATAATTTTTGTTAATAGTATAGACTAGCATTTCTCTATCTTTTTAGTTGAATCTTTTCTCTCTCCTTAGCTATCATCTCTCTCTTTTTTTCTTTTAAGGTATTAAATTCTAGATTATGAAAGCACATGGTGAAAAAAATAAAATAAAATAAATCAGCCAAATTCTAATGTTTTTAATAGAGTCTGTGATATTAAATTTCCATTAGTAAATCTGAAAAATTGATAATATTTTGAAATTACACTACACATCTAACTAATTTCTAGAGTTATGTTGACTTTAGTAGTTATTAATCTATTAATTTCCTAGAGTGTTTGGGGAAACCAAGTCCAATGAACTTTGATTGTCTTGTTCATTTGATTGGTTGGGAAAGAATAAAAATAGAACTAGGTATAAACATTCTTTGGAAAACAACCAATGAATTAGATCGGGTACACCGAAAAGGCCTACCTATTTCTGTTGTAAAAAAAAAAAAAAGGGAAGTGTTGAATATGATGAAAAAGTGTCAAAAAGACAGAGAAAAAAAAAACAAAAAAATAATATGGTGATAGTTTCACTATTATTATTTTTATAAAATAGGGTAAAATCCATTATTGTAAAAATACGAGCATACTGAAATATCATAGATAAAGCCCATGAGGTATTAAAGTGAACATCCAAACCACTTGTTAACCCAAATAGCTAGTTTAGTTTAGATTGGGTCCTTAGGTTAATCCAATGATCTCTTTAATGATTAGGAGTTCACCTCTATTGTAAGATACTGACCCTCTAGTTATTTGTCAGACTACACATGCACTCATAAACATTGTTTTGAAGTTTCTCTAATGGGGAGTTAGTGATTTGGACTCTATTTTGATTTTTTTTGAATAAACGATTGATAATCTGTAATTACTAGTGTTTGAGTAATTCTTAATTTGATATATTGATTAATTTACAAAACATTTTTTTTGTATTTTATTTATATTCTTTTAAGAAAATATTGAGGATTATTGGTTATGAGTTATATTTATTATCCTAAATAAGATGCTCAAGTTACACCATTTTTTATGGTAAATTCTCTCTTGATACCCTAGTTAAATTGTTTATTTCTTATTTTTTCTTTTATTAAGTGTGAAACTGGAAAGGTGCTTGTGAGCTAAAAATTTGCTAAGGTATATGGAAAGTTTGCTGCACATGATAAGAATTTTGTGGGTATATTTACTACAAACCCTCACGAGTCAAACTCGTCCACTAGGGGTAACCTAGGGGTTTAAGGGCTTACTACATACGCTAAATGCAATCGAGAATGCCTGCGAAAATGGAAATAAACTTTAGATATTTTTTTTCTTGTTTTTTACTTTTATTTTCTGTTTATTTCTTTTTGGATCAGGTAGATTGCTAGGGACTAGCAATATGCTAGTTGGGGGTGTGATAATTACTTAGAATTACATAATTATAGTAATTAAAATAAGCATTATTGCATTTATTTTATTTGTATTTATATTAAATTATGGATTTTCTCTTGTAGGAACTCAAGAAAAGCCCATTAGCAAAACCTACCAATGGAGATGATGTCAAAAGATGATGGAGATCAACACCAACCGATCCAATCAAGTAAAGATCAAGCATCTAAGGGAATTCAAGGGTCGATATTGATAAAGGAGTGTGATTAGACATTGGACCAGCTCACTCATGGGGCAAACAAGTCAAAAATGTTTGGGGCCCATGTGCAAAAAGATATTCACTTCATGTCCATTTTAGAAATTCACTAGAAAATGAGTTTTGAGTCACTCACAGTAGTTTGACGATAACTTTTGACTCAAAATTTGGATTAAGGCAAGGCAAGTGGGGTTGGAAAGAATATTCAATTATCTAAAAATTTGTATTTCATAATTCTTTTCCAATTCAAACGATTTCAAGGTAAAAAATAGAAGGTAATGTTGAGCAAATTTGGAAGGACATGAATGCTAAAAATTTGGAAATCTTTTGGCTTCTTTCACTTTTTTACTATAAAAAAGGTGTACCTATGCACGGATTTATCACTTCTCTTCTAATTTTTTTCTTAATTTTTAGGGTTTTAGTCTTTTATTTCCATGACTTGTATTGAGATGATGATGGGCTAAAGGCCAGACTAAGGTTAGAGGTGAAGTTTACTCATTTGTAATTTTATTTTGGATTTTAATGAAATATTTATTTTATTGTATGTTTTATTTTCTTTTGCTAAATATTCAAGTCTATAAACTCTCTTTTATTAATCGTTAACTCTGGGTATGGTAAATGCTTAGAAAGTTCTTGTGACTTGCTAACAAATTACATAATTGTTCTAAATGTTCAATTCTACAATTATTTCTTATGTTTTAACGGTGTGATCTTCTAGTTAGGTAGAATCTTTATTCGATTATAACTGTGATAATTTGATCCAAAATAAGTTACAATTTATTAAATGGATCCTTGAAGCCTTAAGTCCATTTAATAGAGTTTTCCTATTTTTACATTATTGTTGCTTTATACCACGGTATAAAAACCTGAATCAAATCTCTTTTCTTTCTTTATTTTTTTCTCTCACATGTAATCTTTGTTTTTGTTTCACAAGTCAAACCTTATAGATTCGATCTTGTAATGTACTAAAAACTTGTATACTTGCAAATAAAACAACCCTAGATTTTTGGTTCATTAAGTTGGATCATTAGTCTTCGTGTAACACTTTCTTCTATGGTAGTAATCTTAGGAAGGAATCCCTTGAGAAATGTTCTAAGAATGTTTACAACAATTTTGGAGTCATTCACTTGTTCTCATAGACTTCTCATAGTGTTAACTATATTTTGTAGTCTAGTGTGGAAGTCTAGAAATTGTTCATCATTTTCGATCCTTAGGGACTCAAAGCTTGAAGTGAGCATTTGAAGCTTTGACTATTTCATAGTGTTGGTCCCTTCATGGGTAATCATTAGAAGATCCCATGCTTCCTTAGTTGTGTCTAGGTAGCAAATCCTCATAAAATCCCTTGGGCTAAGGGCACACACAATAGCATTCAGTGCTTTACAGTTATCACCATAAATGTCTCTCTTGGCCTTTTACCACTCTTCATTGGACTTTATGGGTTTGGTATAACCATTCACCACAGCCCCCCCCCCACACACACTCTATGATCTAAAGCCTTAAGAACCATGTTCATCCAAGCTTTCCAATAGGCATAATTAGTTCCATTGAAATATGGAGGTGTGTTGGTCGAGTGACTATCTTCCTTGGTCATCTAGGAATGCTAAGATCTTTTTCACTTGGGGTGTTGATCCCTTGTATGAGTGACCTATGCTTTGATACCAATTAAAATTCCTAGGGGACTACAGAAATGTCCTAGAGGGGGTAAATAAGACTTCTTTAAATCTTTTATGATTCCTATTAGATGTCTACCCCAATTTTAGCTCCTCTACTTAGAAGATCTTATTTAAGCTTGTTATGTAGTGATTTAGAGTGTTTAAGTGGAATTGATATTCATTAAGGGTATGCCTAAGATTTCCTTTGGATATGAGTGCCAATGATGTTGAAGTGATGTAAAGTGTGTGTTGGTAAACAATAAAGTGTTAGATTTATAGTGGTTTGGCCACTCTAGGGCCTAGTCCACTCTCCAGAAGCTCTTCACTAAGCCTATTGATTTTTGTTAATAGTCTACTACTATTATAGGCAAATCAATAAACCTAATACAATCACGTGCTTGGTGGATCTAGCAAGCACTCATGTGTGGTATCTCTGGCATGCAATCAACTCATCCTTGGTGTCTCCGAGGAGGACTCACAAACCTTGGGTGTCTCCAACCAAGGCAATCACTAATAAAAAATGATGAAGTGTTTGGAGAAAAATCTCCCAATAGCAGACTCTATAAAGCCAAGTAAATGCTCAATATAGCTCAAACTATCAAGCTTCAAGGGAAGCTAATGATGCCTCTAAAGTAGGCAGATATGGTCTATGTGTGTGCAGCCAATAGAGATGTAATCTCTAATGGTAAATCCTCTAACTATAGAAAAATGTATGATATGTAAGCATAGAAAACACTACAGTAGATATTCAAATATGAAGTTGAAGCATTGTTGAAAACACTAGGCTGTAGAGAGTTGCTCAATGACCAACTCTAGTTCGTAGATCTTAGAGATGAAATCTTTCGTATGAAAGGCCTCTACTAAGGAAAATATAACAATGTAAAACTCTAAGCATATAGCAGCAGATATAAAAGTTAACTACAAGCACTGTTCGTCAATAGTGGGCAGCTTTGAGTTGCACGATGTGCTAACTCTCATGAGCACAAACAATAATCAACTAGAAATACTCTAATGTGCTTTAAACCATGAACCAAGTACGGAAAGGATAGTATTGCAATCAGGCATGTTAAGCTCAAAAATAGAGCAAGAGATTTATAACTTTGGGCTCTAGCTCTTGGAGCTTTGGAGTTGGTTCAAGGACTTAGAAACCTAAAACTCACAAGTTGCAATAGCTCTAGATGAGCTTCAGCAAGCTCATTAGGGCAATCATTTACCTCAGGATGCTTTTAGAAAATCTTGCCTTAACGGTAAAATTCAAAAGCAAAACTATAGAAAAAATATAATTCAAAATTGGCTGATTTCTACCTTGGATAAGTTCTAAGAAGATCCTGAGATCGATCTTGTCATGATCTTCAGGCGATCTTTGGGCGATTATGGCCCATTTTGCATCCAAATGCTTCCATGTTGTCAGCAACCAAATTCTAACTTGGGTTAATTAATAGAATCAGATGAGTGAATTACAACAAGGTACAGGGTCAAATCTTAAGCACCCCCAGACTTCAGATAGATAAGTATTCTCAAGAGTTACTCTGGTTACAAAGTGTAATATTAATACCAAAACCCTATCCAAAGATCAGTCAAGCTAAAACCTAATTTCCTAGGAAAACACTATAGGACTACGAGGGTCCAAACTTCAGTCTACCAGCCCCATTTTATTCTAAATATGCCAACCTTCATAAGTCTTCCCATTGAAGCATCAATAGGTTGACAAATTACCTTTTACCTTTACACCTTCAAAATTTTCAACGTAAGTCTATTAGATTTATTTTCTCCTAAATTCTCCAGCTTCTATAAGCCTTCCCACATTGAAGCGTTAAAGGCTAGAAAATTACCATTTTGCCCCTATATTCTCAAAATTCATCGTTTTCTCTCAAAATTTAACCCTCAATAAATCTTGGAAATTTCCCCTGCAACCCAAATGACCCTAAGTTAAGTCCTACACCCTCCCACCATGATTATCTTTAAAGTTGTCTAAAGAACCACAATCTCCAGAAATTTAAATGGCTACAAAAATCTCAATTCTTCCCCAAACCCTCAAAAGATAGTTTTGGCTATATTTGGCCTATGGAAAGTCCTCGAAAGTTCCCCAGACATCCAATCCAAATCAATCAAAGGCTAAGTCTCGATTTTTGCCAAGGCTTCAAGGCCAGCTTTCAAGCAGAGATATTACCAGCTTCATTCCACATCAATTCCCTCAATCTCTCCAAGTCAAACCCAATCATCTTTTAGTAAGTGGTGGGTCCTTGGTGGATCACCAAGAACTCATCAAAGACCATAAACTCAGCTAGTCAGTGGCCTAACCTTGGCAGTTCCCAGACCTTCCAAAAGACTCCTACCAAGACCTTCAAGAGGCTGGGCAAACCCCAATTGACTCATTCTCCCTCAAGCCAAAGTAGAACCATCTTTACCAGTATTTAACACTCGGTAGACCCTTGAGAACTCTCTAGGAACCAAATCTTCCAAGGTTAGGTTCATTTTCTTATATTTTTCAAGATCTTCAAAAAATTCCCTAATATAATGGTCCTTTCTCAGACTCAACATGGCCCAATTGCTCATTTCTTTACGAAATCAGACTATGTTTTTTTGCTAAGTGACCCTCCTACGGGAACCTCCCGAGAACTTTCCAGAAATCAGATTGTCAATCCGTCAAATCCTATGTTCTCCAGATTCCAATGCCCAATATAATCTGTGACCCATAAAAATCCCACCTAAAACTCAACAAAATCCCATCCCTGAATCGTTTACAGTTTGGTTGGGGACAGGACAAGGTTTTAGGTACAGATTTTGACTCAAATATTGATTTCATGAAGAGTCTGAACCTGTGGCTCACACAATGCAATAGTTATCTTTTGTATCAATATTTTGGGAATCAATTTTACCATCTTACCCCTCTTGCATAGGTTTGAAACATTTTAGAGCCATTCAAACTCAATTTTGACCTACCAACCCTCATTTGAATCCAATTTCGATAGCTGCACTATGACCAAAGTATCTAAGAGATGTGAAAAACTCATAAGCCTCAAAACATTCTGAGTTATAGAACCCGAAAAGCAGGCCCAGACAGTAAGAGAGTCAAAATATAAAAAATTGTTGATTTTTTCGAGAAAAGAAATCATTACTTTTTGATATTTTTGAAAAGAAATCATAAATTTTCTAGAAAATTTCTTAAAAGCATAATTTAATCTCCACCCTCCATTTTTCCACCTTCTTACCACAGCCGTCCATCTCTCCCCCTTGCCACGTGGCCTCCATTCAACCCCCTTCACCCCTTCACCAATGAAATGAGGTCCCCTAGCCCCCACCACATGTGGCTTGGGAGGCGTCACCTTACTCCCTTGTACCTCACCCTTCCCCATTACATGTTGGTGTGGGCCCCACCATAGCATGGCCACCCATGTTCACCATCACCATGGCCCCCAATCCTTGGTCCCCACCTATACATAACCCCCCTAATTCATCCAAAAAGAGGAGAGAAAAAATGGAGAAAAAAAAAAAAAGAAAGAGAAAGAGAAAGGAAAAGGAAGAAAGAAAAGAAAGAGAGAGGGAAATAGAGAGAAAATGGAAAGAATGAAGAAGAATAGGCACTCTCCAAGTTGGTCCCCCCCATCCTTTGTCTTCTTTAGACCCTCCATGTGGTAGTTACTCTATTGTTGGACCTATTAATGAACCCCCAAGGTGGGACATGGGGGAGACAAACTTATCTCCCATCTTCTGTCTATTTTTATGAGTACTTATTGGCTAAAAAGAACCAAGGTATCAAATTTCTACCAAAAGTCACTATCATAGTGAGTTACAAACTCACCAAATTTGGTATCTAGTGGGTTTCATTTGATCCCTCTAATGGCCCCCACTTGTTCACTATTTCAGGGTGTTTCTGAACTCCATAGTTTGAGTCAAGTGGGATGCCCAAATTTTACTCTCTGTACTAATGATTTTAGTCTATTTCTTTATTTATTTTGTAGTTAACTAATTTATATGCCTTGTTTTTTTTTTTTTTTTTTTTTCTTTCAGTTCATTTATATTTCAATATTTTACTAGAATTTTTCTCAAATTAAATTTTTGTTGTTTCTATTCTATTTTAGCTTTTGTTATATAACTTGTTTTCTAGACAACTTCTTGTAGAGTTATTGCTTTCCTTTAATTTTTGCATAGTAGTATCATAATGAAGTTTAGATATTCCCTGTAAAATTTGAGCCCAACCTAATGGGTGTAGCCTCCGGGATGGGTCCCACAACCCATTGATTTTTCATGAAATTGTGTAGATTGGAACATAATCCATACACTTTGGAAAATTCTAAATGGGGTCCGCCCATATCAAATGGGGCTGGAATTTTTTAGAGATCCTTTTAGAGTGTAAACCAAACTCTCTGAAAAATTCCAAGTTCTAATGGACCCTTTTTGGTGGTCCAAAATAAGAGGAACAAGCTATTGGTTTCTAGCTCATAAATAGTACGCCTGAACTTTCACTCATGGGAAAGATTAGGCATACCAGCCTAAAAAGATTATTCTTTTGTCCCTATGTGTCCAGTGGTCTGTAAAAACCTACAAACTCTTAAAAATCTCTTACAAAAACTTCTAAGTCCTTGGTTTTTCTTGAATAACCATGTGGGGTCCATTTGAGTCAATACGCCTGAAATTTTTCTCCTGTGAAAGATCTGGTGTACCTAAAGTTCAGGCATACAGCCTAAGATCAGGCATACCAACCTAAAAAGCTTATTCTTTTGTCCCTGTGTGTCTAGTGGTTTGTAAAGACCTACAAACTCTTTAAAATCTCTCAGAAAAACTTCCAGGTCCCTGATTTTACTAGAATAACCATGTGGAGTCCATTTAGGGAAATATACATGAACTTTCACTCTGTGAAAGATTAAGCGTACATGAAGCTTAAGCGTACAACCTGAGATCAGGTGTATTAACCTCAAAAGCTTATTCTTTTATCTCTGTGTGTCCAGTGGTCTATAAAGACCTATAAACTCTTTAAATCTCTAAAGAAAGTTTTTCAGATCCCTGGTTCTACTAGAATAACCAAGTGGGGTCCATTTGGGGTAATACTTCTGAACTTTCATTCCTGTAAAAGATTAGGTGTACCTAAAGTTTAGGCGTATAACTTAAGATTAGGTGTACCAAGCTGAAAACCTTATTCTTCTATCCTTGTGTGTCCAGTGGTCTATAAAGACCTACAAACTCTGAAAAATCTCTCAGGAAAACTTTCATGTCCTTGGTTTTTCTGGAATAACCAAGTGGGGTCCATTTTGGGCAATACGCTTGAACTTTCACTCCTGTGAAAGATTAGGTGTACCTAAAGTTTAGGCATATAGCTTTTGTCCCTATGTGTCTAGTGGTCTGTAAAAACCTATAAACTCTTAAAAATCTTTTAGGAAAGCTTCTAGATCCTTGGTTTTACTAGAATAACCAAGTGGGTCCATTTAGGGCAATACGCCTAAAATTTCAATCATATAAAAGATCAAACATACCTAAAGTTCTAGTGTACAACCTGAGATCAGGCGTACCAACCTAAAAATCTTATTCTTCTATCCCTATGTGTCCAATGGTCGGTAAAGACCTACAGACTCTTAAGAATCTCTTAGAAAAACTTTCAGGTCCCTGGTTTTACTGACATAACCAAATGGGGTGCATTTGTGGCAATACGCTTGAACTTTCACTCCTATGAAAGATCATGCATACCTAAAGTTCAGGCTTACAGCCTAAGATCAGGCGTACCAACTTGAAAAGCTTATTTTTCTATCCCTGTGTGTCAAGTGGTATGTAAAAGCCTACAAACTCTTTAAAAACTCTCTAATAAAGTCTCCAATCCTGGACTCTTTTGAAAACCCTTTGTGGGCCTCATTTATTAATTATACGTCTGAACTTTCACTTCTGTGAAAGATCGGGTGTATTATTAAGGATTAGGTGTATACATGAAGATCAAGTGTACTGACTAGAAAGTTCTAGTTTTACCCTTTTCTAACAAACCCGAAAGTGGGGATGACCCCTATACCCCATAACCATGGTAAACACCTATTCCAACTTCAGTGACACCAATTCAACTTTTGTTCACAAAAAGGACCCACCAAAGGACATTTTTAGGTTATGCGCTTAAACTTTAATACAAAATTGAATGCAAGTTCAAGTATACTGACAGAGAATGGTCAAAATCACACTTTTCTAAAGTTTCATTTAGTAATATTTAGACATTGTTAGGTCAAATGAGTCACCCTAAAAAGGTAGGTAATTGGGGTGCAGAACACCTTCCCTAATTGCAACTAAACAACTTACCCAAAATCTCAGGAATCCCAGACCAGTTTCGAGTCATCATAGACCTACGGGCATAGCCCGGGCTGCATTGGCCTGCACCCCTCCTTTCCCCCAAGAAAGAAGGCAGATGTCTAACTCCATCTACAAATCTCAGAGTTGGTGGCGACTCCAAAACTGAAACCCATGGTATCCGTCGGGCCGGGCTTCGCTTCCGGCAGAAGTGGGCGGGAAAACCCCCCGGTCTTTCCATGATGCCCACAAAATGGCAACTCTGTTGGGAATTTTCACTGTTTAACCTTTGAATATGTACTCTCTGAATTTTATGAAACTTTCTTTATTGTTTGTTTTTTTTAAATCATTTATGTTTGATATAAAGCATGTGCTCACATAAACTTTAGTGAATATCATTAGTTAGTAGGGTATACTTGCATTCAAACCTCATTAAACTTGCATCTTTGGAGAGTAAACATGCTCACATTAAACTTAGGTCTACTTGAATTAGTTAGTAGGACCAAGATTGACATTAATGAATAGTTTGAAACACTTGATTGATTTTCACATTTTTTATAATGAGTCCATAAGATACGACACTGTACTGTGTATAAGAATTCATGAGCCCCCTTATTTTCTCTTTGTCATTACTCACCAATGGACCGACATTAGCAAACATTTAGGATAAGGAATTACTTTTGAGTCGTGGCTGCTACATCAGTGAGGTTGGGCTGAGTAACCCAACCCAGTCACTATTCCCGAGATCTGAGCAATCAGGGAGGTGTTTAGACTGAAAAAACTTATTGAATCTCTCTAATAAAAATTTTCATGCATATATATTCATTTTAAGTTAAAGTTATTTAGGATACACATGAATAGTTTAAAGGGCTAGAAGTAAGAAGTTGTTTGTCTTCTCTTTTGTGTGCTTACATGCTTGAATTAAAACTAACTTTTTTTAATCCCAGCAGTCAGTTGAGCCCCTAGTGGCACAATCAGCCATTCAAGACTTGACAACTAGCCATTACATCATAACTGAATGACTGGTCAGTCATGTCATACTTTCACTAACAAAATCAATAATTTATGTTAAATTTTACATACACACACATAGGGGTGGCAATTCGTGTTGGCGGGTCAGGTTCGTTTTGTGTCGAGGTAAGGGTATAAGACTATTTGTCTCAACCTAATCGTGTCAAAGCGGGTTGACCTGTTTTGACCCGAAACAGGTTTGGGTCAACCCTAACCTGCTTATTTTCATGTTGGATCGTGTCAAGTTTGCGGGTTATGTGGTAATTCATCTTGGCAAGTCGGGTTTGTATTGTCTCAAGGTAAGGGTATAAGAAGATTTAGCTCAACCCTGACCCGACCCATTTATTAATCGTGTCAAAACAGGTTGACCTATTTTGACCCAAAACACGTTTAAGGTCAACCCTAACCCGCTTATTTTTGTGTTGGGTTGTGTCAGGTTCGCGGGTTGTGTCAAACATTGCCACCCCTCAGTGTGACAAATGAGGCAAATTTGAGGTTATTATGATAATTTCACAAAAAATTATAAGATGACATATTTTATTCTCGTTTTTGGGTTTCCATCCTTATGGTGCCCCTTCTCAAATCGTCTGTGCTCTGTTGCCATCGATCCCCGTCTCAACTCGCCTGTACTCAGTTGCAGTTGATATCGTTGATTCGGGTAGTCATCTTCTTCTTCTTCATGGAAGTTTTCAAATTCCATTTGGAGCAATCGCTGCTGTTTTTGGTGGAATTTCATATTATTATTACTTTTCCTCACCGAATTTGGTAATTTCTATAAGTGATTTCATTTGGGTTTATTCGAACTGATAATAGATGAACTATGTCATCTTGAATATGATGCATACGGGGTTATTGGGTGCTTAGGATGGTATCTTCATCTGGGTTTTTTCTTTCATACCAGGTATTGCTTTTAATTAATTTTATGTTTGATTGGTGGGTGTTCACCCTAATTGATGTGCCAATGTCTGATTGGTTTCATCCGTGGATGCTTAATTTATGGACATTGTTTTTCTATGGATACTTTTAATGGTTGATATGGTGTTTGCCAAAGTTCTGTATGTGTGCACTTTCATACGGTCGTGCTGAGTTTTTGTTAATCATGTATTGATTGTTTTTTTTTGTTTTTTTTTTCTGCCCTCTAACCATGGACTCAAGTCTCATTGACTTCGGAAATTTGAAATTTAGGTTCCTTTAAACTTTTATTTTTGGGGACTAGAAATCATATTTGTAGAGATTTCATAATGTTTTCATCAAGAATGTGGATAGCACTGCTTATGCCTTTTTCTATATTTTATCTACTAGGCCTCCATATTCTTTGCCTCCAAATTCTTTTCGTATGTACAGTTTCTTTGCTTATTGTGGCAGCATTTAATTGTTGGTCTATGTTCTTATTGCCATTCACTTATTTTAAAAGGGTGCCATCTGTTTTAAAGAATCAGAAGGTAATTCCTTAGTTTGTAGTCAATAAACAGGAAGTGGACGGTTCGTGTTTTGACGAGATGAAGCGGCGTATGCATGCGAAGCAAAGGTTTTTTTTTGGTTGAGTAAAGAGTGTTTCCATTGAGTGATCTGTAAAAACTATGTGAGTATTTGTAGCAGTGGGTTAAGAGATTTCTTACGAGCATTGTGCTTTTCGTCTCTACATATGAACCTTTACTAATTGTATTTATAAGTGTCTTTATTTGTAATATAACTTTGTTTTTATTTGTAACAGTAAGATAAGAGATCAGAATGTGCCTTACAACTTAAGGATGTTATGTCTCACCCTAATTGTGTTATAGAGAATTCAATTGTTTTTATGCATTGGGAAAGTCAACCACTCAACTCAAATTCTTGGATACATTGTTTTTCCCCAATGCATCCTATACACCAGCACTAATATATACCAAACTAGTAATAGCAAAATAGATTTATACAGCTATACAAAAACCCAATTTTTTCTTGTGTCCCAATCAAGGTTCAAAATATCGTTATTGTAACTTGTATCGTAGACTCGAGATACAAGTACATCTTACGTATCGTAGCTTATCATAGAGATACGGTGTCTGAAACTAAGGGACGGATAAGATACGGATCAAATGAAAGAATTTTGATTTGAAACTTTAGGATTTGATAAAATAATCACTAATTCACACTTACGAATAATTAAATATAGGAAACAACCATCTATAATGGTTAAGAGAACCGTCATCTTTATGACATACATTGTTGACAATGGAATCTATGAAAACACTATGTAAACTTTAGAATTTTTTAATGTAATCTTAAGAAATGTTATAATAAACATTATTAAATATTTAGAAACCATTATACTTCATTATACACTTAGGTATCAATAATTGAGAATTGGTGCCCTCGTGACACTCGTTATCGTACATATACAGAATTTTAAGTATTAAGAGATTGATAAATAAGTAAATAACACTACACATTGCAAAAAAAAAAAAAAAAAAAAAAAAAAAAAAAAATAAAAACACA
>JAOXJP010118082.1:0-13926 GCA_025762735.1 Platanus orientalis | reverse complement strand
TCATTTTCCGGCACTGATGTGTCCACCCCCTGAGGCCCAACGGAGGTTAACATTCTTAAGGGAGGCAGACACAATCCTCTTCGAAGCCGAAGGGGCCTCTGAAATGGCGAAATTCGACATTTACAATTTACGAAAACATTGAGATTTCAAAACCCTATTAAATGAGCTTAGACATCGTTATCTGTCTGCCTTCGGCATCGCTCCCGTCCTCTTGGTCATTATCTTCATCCTTGTCATCTTTCTCATCCATGTTTTCTATAACATCTTCAATTAAACTCTTTAATCTTCACTTCCAGTGGATTCCTAAACAAACACGTGGACAATGATTTTAATTTATGTGCCAATGAATACTAGACTACAAAATAGAATACCACTGAAAAGTATAAACCAATATTATTAAACTAGATTAGGCCTACCAGGCTACTAGTTTTGGGCTCATGGCCATTATGCGGTTGCATGTTTTAAGTTATTGGAGCAACTTGGATCGGTCTCAACCAGAACCCAATTTGCCCAAGTTGCTTTCAAGTCAAATCAAACTAGGTTTTTCAATGCCTTTTGTTAAGCTTATGATGTTAGACCGGAAAGAATTATCCTAATATGGCATCGATGCAGGATGGAGGGTAAAAATTCTCGAATTTTCTTTTTCAAGAGTAAGGGTATTTAAAGAAAGAGGTTTATAAGATGAGGGTTAAGTCTGAAAGAGATGATCCTTACCACAAAAAAATAAAAAATAAAAAAGATTATGATAGATTTAAGGTTTATTTGTGAGGGTCTTGGCAATCGGTTATGAAGCAATAGATTGAAAACATGTGCGCCTTCAAAATAATAAGTCACACAAGAGAACAACCATACGCCTTAAATTATTAAACCATAAAACAATCAACCAATCAACAAATTTTGAGTTACAAAATATATATAAAACTTGTAAATAGCTAATTTTTATGATAAAATAATATTCTACCAATATTTTGGTCATAATTTTCTTAGATCATATAAAATTTACAAAATCTTGAATTTGTTTAAAATATAATTTAAAAACCTTTTAAATGACACCAAAAGATTTAGTCAAATAGGTAAGTTTTCACTCTACAAAATAAGGTCCAAATAATAACAATAGAAATTAAACTTACATTTTCTAAGAAAAATAAGTAAAATTCATTCTTACTAATAAATATATAAAAACCTTCAGATTAACTAACAAGAAATTAATTGATGTAAAATAGACAACACAAGCTTTCCTTGAACAAAGGGATAGGCAAAAGTTTACATACAAGAAGGGCAAAAAACACTATTAGAAATCTGAGTCCTAACGATGTAATTGTGTGAAATTTGGTGAGCTTAAGGAAAATTTCGCAATGATCAAATTCATCTCTTCGCCGTGAGCACTCTTACTTTTCGCATAAATTCCTTCATTAAGGCTCTCAAATTAGTGTTTTTGCTATTTTTAGTAACTTTCATTTTCATTATAACTTTCTATTTATAAGTCAGAATAAGATCCCGTTTGTTCAGTGATGTTTCTTAGTGATAGTAGTATTTGATTTTTGTATTATATCGATTTTTTCTATTTTTGGTAAAAATTACCAAATTAACCTAATTTCGTGTCTAACACGAATTAGGGTTTCTTTTCTCTATTTAAAACATTGTAGCCTTTAAGACAATTCAGATTTTTATTTATAAAAGTTTTAGAAAAAATTTCTCTTCTTTAGTGAAGTTTAGGATTTTCCCAACAAAGGAGAACAATGTGTTCTTCTACTTGTTATTTTGTTGCATCATTAACTTGGATTAATCCAAAAACGATGGTTAAAAACTATTTTCAAACAAAAATTTTAAACCCAAAATATCATTGCATATCCATCAAATTTGAATATAAATTGTATTACATCTTACATCAATCTCCCCCGGTTTGAAAAAACTTGACCTCAAGTTTTACAATGATAAATGATGAATATCTTTGATGAGCTCGAAAGCCTAATCATTTTGCATATTGTACATGATAAAGTATTATCTGAAACTCGACTCGGGAAGAATGTCTTGAACTGAGTTCAAGCTCGACTTGGAGTCAGGTTCAGGAATTTCCCTTTTGATTGGGTTTTGATTGACTTTAGTCAAACACAACCTGGCCCAATTGACGGTCCGAATCAACATTGATAATCATTCTTTGTTTACCTAAATGGAAAAGATGTTTTGTCTAGGATTTTCCGTCCAAGCTGGTGTTCTTGACACCATGGGGCTTCAAATGGAATAAAATGAGCGAGAATTAGCTGGTGTTCTAGACACCATGGGGTTTCAAATGGAATAAAATAACACCATGGGGCTTCAAATGGAATAAAATTCTCAAATGAATGAGAATTTTATTCCATTTGAAACCCCATGGTGTCCAGAACACCATCGTAGATGGTAAACCCTTGACAAAACATCTGCCCTCAAGGAGGCAAATGTCATGTCACACCATGGGACATCATATGGAATAAAATTGGTGGAAATTTGAAATTTCATCTAACACCTACTCATTTTATTCCATATAAAGCCTCCAACAGAACATCTACTTGGATTCCAGAAAAGCAAGAAAAAACGAGAGAGTTTCTCCAACGAGGGATTATAATCTTTAGTCAAGTTATACATTTTTGACCCGGCAGGCTGGCTGTCGTGCTCACTACACCGTCATGGCTTTTTTCAATATCCACGTCTGATTTGTAACGAGAGAGAGTCTGGAACGCTCGACATTCTTCTAGAAACAGAAGGAAGGAGAAAACAAAATTATAGAAAATGCTCACGAGTTCCCCCCGAAGTATCTTATCTGAAACTTCCAGAACTCTGTAGGCTTCCTAACAGCCCGCACCCTTCGTATCTTCTCTATAAATATCGACCTAATCTTTCCGTCTCAGTGCAATACTTATCTTTCGAGAGATCGAGATTGTTGGAGAAAACTATCCCATTCCAGTTCCTAAAAGCTATCGTTTTCTGCGAGAAAAAACAATTTCCAAAGTCGTTAAGAAGTTTGAATCGTTAATGGAGAGTCCATTTTTCAGTAACTACCGTAGTTCGCCTCGCCCTCGCTACTCTCCAAGTACTCGAGGAATTCCTGTCCATCGTCAGGCGAAATTTTCGTCTCCGAAGGTCATTTCGATTCCGGTTCACTTTGTCGGATCGGAGAAAGCCAGATCGGCTGCCGCTCTGAAAATTCAGAAGGTTTTCAGAGGATTTTTGATCAGAAAGAGCGTGAGAAAGCTTCTTACAATCAGAAGAGAGGTTGATGAGATCGATCGGAGGATTTCACAGAGGGAAACGATTGATCAGATCTGTAGAGACGCGAAGGAACGGTTGAAGGTGTCTGAGACGCTGATGTCGTTGCTTTTCCGGTTGGATTCGGTTCCTGGAGTTGATTCTGGAGTTAGGGATTGCCGGAAAGCGATTATCAGGAAGGCGATTTCGTTGCAGGAGAGGGTGGATGCGATCGTTGTTGGAGATGAGACAATTGCCATGGTGGATGGTGGAGAAACGAAAGTTCAAACCTTAGAGGTAGACGCTCCTGCCGATTCTTCATCAGGTAAATGCGAAACTGTCGCCGAAGAGACCGATCATACCTTAGATATCAAGGAGTCCGCCAATTATACTGGCAGTTGTGAAAACACGGTTCATCAGACACTGGAAATCGAAGTTCCAGCTGATTCTTCAGAAGAAGGTAGAATTCCAGACAATGCTGTTGATCAAACTCCAGAAACGCAACACTATATTGCTAATTCAGACAGAAACGAACCACCACAGGAAACGGCAGACCAAATTCAGGAGTTGCGAATGTCTGATGATTCTAGAGATAACAGTGATACCCTTGGTGAAGCCCTAGACAAACCAGATGTTGCTGAATCTGCCGGAGATTTCTGTTTCAAGGGAGACGGAGAAGCTTCCGCCCCAGAAGAAATTAGTGAACACCAAGATGAAACACCGTCAGCAAGCGAAGCGGTCGTGGAAGAAAATTTGGAAACAGAAAACCTGCCGGAATCCTCCGAGTACTCCCACCAGAATTTGGTCGAGGAAGATGAAAAAGATACCCAAGAGAAGCAAGACAACGTCATGCAAAACCAGAAGCAATCCGACGCGACTCGAAGAAGCTTGGAGTGTTCACTGTCCGCAGAAGAAAGAGATAAGAGCCGTGGCGACAACAACAACAGGGATCTGATGGAAAGGATGATCGAAGACAATGAGAAGTTGATGGGTTTGATGACGGAGTTGTTTGAGAGAAATGCATTGCAGACTAGATTGATAAGTTCGCTGTCTCAGAGGGTTGAACAGCTCGAAAGAGCCTTCGTGTGTGACAGGTTGAAGCGCAAGAAGAAGAGGCAGGCAGCTGGGACGGTCGAGAGGCCGGATTCGACGCCCGATACGAGAAAGTGCGGAAGGAAATCATCGTGATAGTGCGTGAATCATACAATACACTTCTGGTACATGTGTGTAAAGGGGCTGTTGGTTATCGGTCTTGGCCGTCTGAGATTTTCTTCTTAGACCTGTGTGTTCTGTTGTACTGATGTAAAGCGCTTCCCTTTTCTAGCGTAGTTTTGTTTCAAAGACAACTTAACATGAAAATCTATTGAAATAAGCTTTGGCATGAGAATTTCAAAGAGGACTTTGCTGTTTCAAGAGGGATTCACGATGAAAGGCCACAAAAATGAAGTAGATGCTGTGAACCGGAAAAAAAAACATAGAAGGAAAAGGAATATAGATATATTGACCTTTAAAGTTCAAATGAGCTTCAAGCGTGTTGCTCAATAAAAATCCAGCTGAATTGCCAGTTTAGACGATAAATACATCTTCTTGGGGGCAGAAATAGTATAAATCAGATGATTTTATGCAGACAGTAATCGCCCCCAATGAACATCTACGTTCAACATGGTTTTAAAACATCTTCTAAATGGGTTTCATAAAACCTCATTATGTATAATTTCTACAAGGATGCCTTAATTCATGATCCTTCCAATGCAGCTCAAGCATCTTGAAATGGAGATTTTCAGACCCCATGCTTTGGCCTGAAAAATACCAAATTGGTGCAAACTGACAAAGTGGTAGCATGTGCCATCCTCAAGCCTGACCACACTTTCTTAAACAAGCAACTCCCTCTTCCAAATAATCTTCTCTGCTAATCCAGAATTCTGGTGCATCCTGCATGTTAAGAAGCCAAAATCAACTGCTTTTACCAGGAGATCAATAGTAGGGTGTTCTATTGACCAACTTAAAGTGGGGAAATAACATCGGAAAACCATTTCACCTATGTGCTGGTGGTTTTCTATGTCCAAACTTGAGCATCACAAGTAGAGAGGGGGTGGGGGACTGATGCGTACCTTCATAATTCCTGCAAGAACTGCACCTCCAAGGTATACCATATGCTTTCTTCGTGGTGGACCCTCTATCCGCAACCGCAGTTTCTGTTAAATAATAATAATAAACAAATAAATAAAAAAAGAACATGAGAAGGTTAAAAGTTTTAGCTATGGCGGAAGAGTTCTCTCTCTCTCTCTCTCTTGGGTGCAGGGAGAGGGTGGGTTTGCAAAAACCCTTGCATTGAGTACTAAGCTTGTTAAAGTATAGATTCATTTCAATCTACAACTTTGAAAAGTATAAATAGGTCGGTGACTTTGTTAGCCCACCATTATAATAAAATAAGTGGTTCATGCTGGTTTTGGCATGCCATTCCCCTGGGGGAGACCTCACCACACCAGTCTGAATATGCATATGCCTGTATTTGACCAAGAATTTGTCCATCCCAACCATCCTGTTAGGGCCAACGCCCAAAAGTTGCAGCTATATGACTGATTAAAAGTTAAAAGCTGGCGACAGTGAAAAAAGTAGATCAAACCAGGTTAAGATACAGAAAAGTTGACATGTTATTGGCTTATGATTTTTTTATTTTTTTTTTTGATGAGTTTGTTAGGAAATAAATGTTCTGTCCAGGACACCAGGGAATTAGGTTATGATTGCCCAATGTGCCAGCATTTTGTACTTAGATGGTGAAGATTTATGAGTTTGTACACTGTGTATGTTGCACAACCTGAGAAACAGGTGAGGAGAAAAGGCAGACGGTCTTCCTTGTGTATGGAATTTATCTTGGATTCTTCCTTGCGTATGGAAATTATCTTGGATCTATAATTTTTTTCCTCTTTTTTTCCTTTGTCTTTTGATAAAATTATCAAAACATAGAAACCTAAAGAAAAATTTACTAAGGAGAAGAGAAGCCTATTACACCAAGTTTTGCTTCCTCGGCAGAAGAAGGTTGTTGTTTCTTCCTTAGCTTAAAATTGATATGCTGGGGATGTTCAGTTTGCGGATTGTTTTGTGAAGGTTGTCAACCCCTGGGTAAAAGTTTAGAGGTTTCTGATGTTTGTGAATGTGTAATTTCTCATTTCATCAGAAGTCATTTTTGGCTTATGAAGTTTCAACCACATAAGGCTCAATCTTTATACAACAGCTTGTAAAGGGGTCCTCCCCTTTATGTAACAGCTAAAGCTTTTTCTCTCATTACTTCCAAGAATAAATGACTATTAGAATTATTGATTTATTAACCAGTTAACTTAGCATAGTTCAAAATAAAATTCTAGAAATATAAAATAAAGCATTAATTCAAACTTTAATTTCACTACTTGGCTAACATTTTGGTCAAAATGATGCATAACAATTGTAGGGAACTCAGACAACTTTAAATCCCTAGAATGTATCTTCTGCAGGCTTTTCAACCACAGTTCTGTGATCTTAATGGTCCCTATAATGAATAATTCAATTAAGGGCTTTCAACTAAAATTAGCTAGACATAAAATAGTATATTGAAATATGATGAATACTTATGTTACTAAATGATTGCAAAACAAGAAAATTAAGTCAGTTTTTACCTTTAACCCATCTCTGTTTCCCTTCAAGATGACTTCAAGATATCGATCCAGAATTTCTTTCTCCAAACTGTAAAAACAAATTAAGGAACACGACTCCCAAATCAATGTTTGCCAACATCCACCAATTGGAAATGTAAATCCCTGAATCCTACTATCTAAATCAATGCTGATACACAATACTAGTATAATGTAACAAGGAGATTTAAGCCTAGGACATGTAAACAGAGATTTTTTTTAATTTTTTGAATAAGCAACATGTTAATAGAGATCAAATGCCTAGGTTAAGTAGAAATGGTCTAATAGTTGATGTGCAGGATAATCCTATTGCTGTTCTTCCTTTTGGAAGATCGGTTAGTTTCCATACTCCATTCTTTTCAATAGAACTCAATCTTTCTCATGGTTACCAACCATTCACTTTGACTCACTTGATTCTATAGCTTCTTTAAAACTATTTGGTTCATTCAACAAAGCATTCTAATAACTTTCATTTTGAGTCACTAAGGAAAAATTATCTCTAAAGTATGGATTCTCATATGCATATTTTGCGGAAGAGAGGTGACCGAAAGTCCAAAAGTGGTCATATATTCCTCTGTGGAGGAGGAGAAGTTTCTTAGGCAAGCAAAAAGCAGATGTGTGTTGCAAGATATACTATGGAGATAGAATACATAACATGTAGTTCCACAATAATGTATGCCATGTGGATTAAACGCTTTATAACTGATTTGAAACTCGAATTGGTCAATAAACCAATCAATGAGTTTCATAATAACAAGTCCGTTGTCTCTCTAATAAAAAGCGGAACAAATAGTTCCATGGGAAAATATATTAATGTAAGTTATCACTATATACAAGATATATAATGGAGAGAGAGAGAGAGGAGAGGTGAAGGTCAACTACATTCCCTCCAAAGAGATGATGGCTGATCCCATAACCAAGGGATTGACTCTGCAAAGATTCATAGAGTATATAGCTGCAATGGATAGTGATTCCTCTTATCTTTTGAAGCATGTTAATCCAAAAAGTATGTCACCACTACTTCAGAACCACGAGGGGAACATATCAATGACATACAGATGAATATCGAATCCATCTTGTGTTTGGCTTTGAATATTTTATATTGAAAAGTAGTGAAACTATTTTAAAATTGGAATTCTATATAATAGTATTAAGGGAAAATAGTAGTAATGATAATATGTCGGTTTCCCTGTAAAATGAGATTTGGGGTTTAAGCAAGTCCGACACTTGGAACTACAGATGACAACACGTCCATACTGGGTATCATAGGCAGTAGAAAAAATAATCATTGAAGGTTCTGAATCACAAATTCAAATAATAATGCAAACTTCAGAACATATGCAAAGTTTTCCTATGTATGTGAATGCCAATAGACGTCCATGCAGAAAATAACTGGCACTAATAACCTAGTATTTATACTCAGATATCTGGAATTAATGGATTTATTTTCTGCAAAGAGGAACTTCAGAACATTACCGACTTGGTAATCCAGGATACATGGTACTCCCACCACTTAGAACTATATGCTGGTAGAGCTGCAAATGATAAAGCAAATTGGATGTCAAAATATATAACAGGAAAGTTTAAGAGGGAATTACTGAAAGAAAAAAAAATCCAATGTAAGGCCCCATGATTGGTGGGCCTTGCCTCTCCAGTTGCAGTTTATGCATCCATCAATCTGGACTATAAAGTCAATGGAGTACCTTTGGATGGCTGGCCAGCCCAAAAATTGCACAAACCAATGACTCTAATCATCCGATCAATCATTTTCTATTCGACTGTCAGTGAAATTAAGTGGAAGAATAAGCAGATGAGTTGGATACTTGGATGGGACAATCAATGCTATACTTAGGCAGGCCAATCAATTGGACTACTGTACGATGTACACCAATTGAGGTTGGAATCTATCAACCCTTCCAATCCCAACCCCATTCCACACACTAGGATGTTTTCTTTAATAAATAAATAGATATATCAGACACCAACTGGTGCATAGTGGTGAGGTGCCAAGACATTCTAAGAAACATGCCCTCTAAAATTAATTCAGTTAACTATCATCCAGTGAGACTACACAAAAGAGCATAACCCGTGATATGGTCACTCATGACACAGCTCATAAATGAGCAGTCTCTTGAAGAAAATAGCAGCTAAGAATAATTCAAAGAAGATAGAAAGAAATAGCAATCGCAATAACATCTAGAAGTTTTTAAGTAAATGTCATTTGATTTACTTATAGCACAGGTTTTCAATTAAATGAGAAAATTATGTATCCACTACTACACTAATCAAGAAGTAAACCAAAACTAATTAAGAGAAAGCATGCATTGGAAGTACTATCTTTCACTAATAATCTAGGTACCATCATCCGATTGTCAATATCCATTTCCTGAATGCAGCGGAATACCATGTCAGCCATTCCATCACCCTCTACGTCTATGAGTTCCTGCACCCAAGACAGAAAATGATCCAAATTGATGTTCATTACAACATGACAAAAAAATGGTCCACATTAGTAGAATAGAAACCTCTAAGAGCTTCGCAAATACCAGTGTTATGGGCATGGTGATTGCTCCATCTAATTTTGTTCTTTATCTTAAGCTCTACTAAGAGAACATTATCATGAATGAATGTTGTTTACTGTTGATAGGACATAATAAGGGTGGATTACATTTTTTTTCCAAGAACTAAGCTAATTGAAATAGCTACCTGAATGCTGCCTTCTTTTTTTTTTTTTTTTTTTTTTGGGGGGGGGGGGGGTTTAATATTATAAATTTAAAAATTTATTTTATTAGTTAAAAACCCAAAACAATGTTAGAAATTTCTATTAATAACTTATTAAAATTGATAAAATTAGAAAGAGTGCACATTATGATGAGCAAGTATGAATGGCACCCTCACATTTAGTGTATCACATTACAATTTTTTAGCATATCATGTTTACTATACCCATTACATTTACTATCACATTAATGTTATGTACACTGTACAAGTTTAACCTGAAGTATAAAAACTTGGTTTATAGAAATAAGATTATTGTGTCCATTACTCCACGTGTTGGCATGTAACTGAAAGTCACCACACCTAATATACGTATGAAGCAGGTGGGAGAGGGAGAGAGAGAGAGGAAGTTCAAAAAATTATACTTGTCTCACAGTTTGCTCAACCAGTTTTGCTCACAATGGACCACGTTTTTGGGAAATTGGCAGAAAAATAGCCTAATTTGTCAATCATTGTTTAATTTGGTCAGTTAAAGTCAGAATTCCAGTTACCTTTGCAGCCATGGTCCAAAAATTTTGTTGCAATTCCTCTTGCTGTTTCCCAATAAGAATCACAAACCAGGTACCAGTGCACCCACTTCAACTTCTTAAAGTTCAAACTAACTTGGTGCTTCAGCAAAGTATGCACAACTCAACTCAACTCAACAAGCCTTATTGCAACCTTTTTTTCTTTTTCTTTTTCTTTTTTTTTATAAGAGAAAATTCATTAAGGTAGGGGATAAGGCATCCCCAGGCCAAAAACAGCAAGCCCCTATGTCATAAGCACTAATGCGGTCAGCTACACAAATCCTGTTCTGCAGTTCACTCTATCTAGGGTCATATCTACCATTAAATCATAAGCACTCATGTCTTTGCTCACTACTTCATCCCACGTCATTTATTGATGCAGCATCATTGGCATGGTTGGACAAGGCCTATCCTTTGTGGAGGCCCAAGCCCAAGCCCAAGCCTAAGGAGCACTAGTTGGGGGGGGGTACAATTTCTATTTTATTTAGGAAGTAATTTCTAATTTTAGCAAGTTTTGGTTTTGGTTGTAAGCCTTTAAGAGGCCATCCCCACCCCCTTACACGTCATTAGCAATTGAATAAGAAAATCTGGGTTTTGAATTGATCGTAGACCAAGAGTTTCTCTCTCTCTCTCCCCAAGAGACTCTCTTCCCTATTCTCTCTCTTTTCTTACATCTACTTCTTCCTCCATCTCCTTTCTTCTATTACCTCATTCATAATTTCACACTTTTCTGCAACCTCTATCAATCAAACGATTGATTACTTGAAGAATTCAGCAGACACGATTGAAGTATTAGAGCTATTATCCAGCCCAAAAATGATCTTCAAAGGAAGGTATTGACTAAGGATTTTGGACAGGTATTCTGCTCCTACCCTCCCTTATCTGATTCTTAACAATTCATTGTGATTATCTTGTTCAAATCTGATTCTGTTTTAGAACTAAAATTTCCCAAGTATTTCTTTTAAATTCTGAAATTTCTGGGTATTGGGAAAACTGAAATCACCCCATCCTCTTTAGACCTTGTGTTTGATTTTCCTTAGGGTTTCATTCTCCATTAATCCCTCTTTAAAAGCCCTCAAATCTCATCCTCAAAGTCCTCTTATTTTAAATTTAATTAAGAATTTACTGAGGTATATTTCAGGTTTTTTCTGGAATGTACCTTAGATCTGAAACTTAGAAATTGAATCTCTCAAACCATAAGTCCAAAAATCCTAAAATTTCAAACGAATAAAGATTTTGGAGTGCCCTATTTGCCCCTAAAATTTCATAATTTTCTGACATGTCAGAGGGGTATTTTTGTAATTTTTCCAAAATCTGAAAAATTACAATTTTTCCCGACCTGAAATTCCATATTTTTAATTTTTTAATTCTTATCTATTTATTTGGAATTGTTTCTTATCCTATTCCGCATCAATTGGTATCAGAGCTATATTAAATTTGCTGGTTTTATCTAGCTAAAGTCCTGGGTCCTTTCCGGAACTGACCCAGCTCCTTTTTGAACTGCTCCCGGGGTCTCTCTGACCTAATTTACACCATGGGGGTTAGTACCAATGACTTGGTTGTTGATATTAAGAATCAAGCTTGAGATTTAGAGGCAACAAAGGTGGATTTGAAATCCAGGATGGATAAGGTGGAATCTAATATAAAAGCCAGATTTGCTACCATGCAAACATAGTTGAAGAAGACTATGCAATCCCAAATAGTTGTGGCCTCTTAATTAAAGAAATTTATGGCTTCTATGCAACCAAAAGAAAAAGAACCAATTTAGGTTGTGAGTTCATCAAATGCAACTCCTTCTCCAAGTCAACCTGTGGAAGTTTTAGCTCATGACACTTCCCCTACTTTGCAGCATGAGATGATACATACCAGGCAGGAACAACGTCCCAGATTTATGCATCAACCAAGCGTTAACCATCATGAGGTGGACATGCTTGTCAGGTTAGATGTTCCAGATTCTGATAAAGATAAAGATCTTGATGTATACTTGGATTGGATCCACATCATAGATTCATTTTACCATTGGCATGATGTACCTGAGCATCGCAGGCTTTAGTTCGCTGAGGCTAAATTAAAGGGGACAGCCCACATGTGGTGGACACAACATAAAGATATCTATTCCAGGATGACTTATGGAGCCATGACTACATGGGATGAGATGAAAGTTGTCATGAACAAGAGGTTCAAGCCTAATGATTACTGTCAAAGAGCCCACATTCAGTTAACTCAACTGAAACAAGACAATATGACGTTACAAAAGTATACCAATCAATTTCAGTGTTTGGCTATACGTGCAGGTTTCGGATGGGATGATGAGATTTTAGTGGCTTTATACAAGTAGGGGGTTGCATCTTCAGATTTTCATGAGCTTATGCCTTAATCATTACCGTGTACTAGATGATGTGATTCAAATCGCCTTCCAGGTAGATGAGAACATGGAAGCCCTTCACGAAAAATGCCACTAGAAGTGTGATGTCTAATGGTGGTAGTTCTTTTAGCAGGCTGCCTAACAAGCTTTAATCTCAGAGCATCACGTCCTCTTCTTCTAAGCCTCCTTACTAGTTTTTTCCTTCCAAGTCTCGAGGTACCGAAGGTTCTACATCCAGGTCACAATCAGATCAATGTCACATGTGCAAGGGGATATGGTCATCTTAAAGCTCAATGCTCACGTCGATTTGTGGGACTCTCCGACAAACAGGACCTTGAAAAATAAGTGTACACTCTTGACAATTCTATGATCCTCAAAGCCGAGAAAGCTTTTGAAGATCAAGTTGGTGAGTATGATGAAGACAGACCTGTATATGTATTTCGCCTTCTTCTTTCTACCCATGCTGAAAATGAAGAAGATTGGAATTATAGCAGTATTTTTCAGACACGGGTTCAATGTAATGGCCAGATCTACTTCATGGTCATTGATGGGGGTAGTTGCACTAATGTAGTGTCAGAAGATGTTGTAAAGACACTAGGTCTAAGAGCCGAGCCCCATCCGAGTCCTTACAAGGTTGCTTGGGTGAGCAACAACAACCTTAAAGTCCAGAAAAGATGTTTAATCAGGTATTCTATTGGAGGTTCTATAGATAAAGTGCAATGTAACATCCTTCCTCTTAAACTGTGTCACGTCCTTCTTAGAAGACCTTGGTTGTTCGACAAGAAAGCCCACTACCCAGCATTATGGATATGTGAAATAGCTAATGAGAAAAGATTATTATACGTGCCGTCCCACAGGAGAACTCAATTCAAGATTTGTGAAGATTCCTTCAATTCAAAGAGTTTAGGGATATTAAGGATGTTTCCTGTTTATTTTAGGGTCATTTTATTTTAGTCCATTTAAGCCTCGTGCACTGGGATTGTCCTCTTTTTAATTTTAGGGTTTTAGGAATAAATTTATAGAAAGTCTTCAATGAATTAAATGTTTTAGGGTTTTTAAGTAACAAAGCTTTAATAGCCAAGGGTCTAATTGTGAATTGAGAATTTTAAATAATTTAAGTTTATAAATAGATGGATCTTTCAGTTGTAATTCATTTTTGAGATTTGATTATTTTGGAATAAAAAATTAGTTTCTTTTAAGTCCACGATTTAGGCTGGTATTTTCTTCAAAACCTCTCACGTTAAGGTGAATTCATTTTCTTATTATTTATTCTTCTTTAATCTTTATTCTCTTATTTATCTTCTTCTTTTTCTCCTTTCTAATCTTCTTCTTCTAATTCTTGATTTATTTCTTTAATTCTTGTTTTCTTTCCTTGAATTATTTTATG
>JAOXJP010118071.1:0-13927 GCA_025762735.1 Platanus orientalis | reverse complement strand
GGTTCATACCATATTTTCATGATGTTAGTGTGGAAGCTTTGGTTATCCATAAGCTAAACTAGATGTCTTGGGAAAGCTATAAATGGAGCTAGCGGGGATTGGGTCAGGTCATGCTACATTGACCCAAGTTTAGGCAATAAAGTTAATGGAGTTTTTTAAGCCATAGAGTTTTTTGATATGTAAATGTCAAACATCAACACAACAAACATCAAAAGTGATAATGTAGTTTTTGTTATTACTTAATTTTTTCTCAAATTTATTACAACTTGAAACCAAAATCCTCTCTATCTATAAGCACTCAAACCGAATGCTGAATTCCACATTCACTGAATTTAATTTGACCCATCTTCATCATCTGTGGAATTGAGGAAAGGGGCTTCTTCCATATGACAAAACTATGGAGGTACATCAATGGTTACACCAACCACATCATCCGTTACCCAATTAATAAATTCTCTATCATCCTCTTCACGATGATTATTTGTTGATTACCACATGCTTTAGTGCCTAATAATCCATCATCTTATAACCCAGATCAAACAAGTCTCGAGGCTTGGTCTTCACAACTATATGCCAATTTGGGTTGGTTGGATCTTCCATGTAGAAAACTTCATTTGCTTGGGATGCCAACATGTATGGTTCATCTGTTGTTTCCTAGCCTATAAACAACAACGCGTGAAGTTCACCAACGTGAACCCTAATTCATCAGTCTTGTGCCCTGACATTGATCCAGTCACACTTGAATAATACAAATTTCATGTTCTCTGAATATATCAACTTTATTATGTCTGTTAAACAACCATAATAAGTTATTTCTCCATCAACTGTATTATTGTCCTTATTATTTGCGTGGTTCATGGTCATCGTAGTAATATACACACTACAATTATGGGTTTTGCACCTCCGGTCCTTTTTAATAATTTGGAATTTATATCTATTAATGTTATAGGATGTGAATCTTCTTGCCATGTTTTATGGTCCTCTAGCGAGCACCTCAAGTTACTTCAGGAATGATCAACCCATTCTTCGTAACATTCCAACCTATGTAGATCAACCACTATTAAAACACAATAAAAATAATGTTTGGGGGTTAAAAATGAAGCTCACTTTAAATCTTAAAAAATATATATATATATATATATATATATATATATATATACGTCTTCAATCAATTGACAAACTGCTCGTAGTGCATTTTTTGTCTTTCACAAGCTTGCACTTTTTGGTGCATTAACCCTATTAGTTGGTTATGCATCCTATATGGAATGTTTATGCTTTAGCTTAGATTGATATATAAATGTTGAAAATAATTTATTAAAAAATAAACAGTTACCAGATATAGTCTGCAACTAGATCATGGTTGAACAATACATAGCGATGTGATTGCTTCCATTATAGATTGATTTATATAACCTGACTAGTAACCCCAGTCATTGTTTCATCAGGGTTCTTCGGGGGTTGGTTTAACCTTGTTTCAACATCATTTAGGTATCTTGAGTAGAATGTCAGACATTCTTTTGCAATGTATCATTCTGTGATAGAACCCTCGGGTTGAGCCTTGTTGTGCATATATGACTTCAAAGTACATAAATATCTTTATGTCACATGAAAAAGAATTGATATTAGTGAAATCCTTAAAAAAATTTGAATTATTGTTACAAATGAACTTTAACTATTGCTATATTTACCTCTCGATGGGATACATCCATCGATAGTGGACAAGACCACCCAACAATGCCTTTGATGCCAAATGTATAAACAGATAGACCATTACATCAAAGAATGAGGGTGGAAATATTTGCTTCAAATGACAAAGAACTAATGGAATGTGCTTATCTAAATGATTCAAATCCTCAGTCTGACAAATTTTGAAGCACAATTCACGAAAGTAATTGCTTAAATCTATAAGCTGAGTTGACACATTTTTGGGTAATGTTTTCTAAATAGCCACAGACAAGAAGTGCTATAATATGACATGAAAATTGTGGCTCTTAAGTCCATATATTTTCCGCTCTCTAACACTGATACACCATGCGATATTAGAGGAGTAGCCATATGGAGTCTTTAAAGTCTTCAAGACACAACAAAATATCTTTCTCAATTTTGTCCATATTGTAGCAAGCATGTGGTATATATGCATGAGTTATGTCTAACTACCATTTCAAGTGGAGCTCATGTCTTACCCCCATCTCCACCAAGTCTAAACGGGTCTTTAACGTGTCCTTAGTTTTTCTTTCAAGGTTCAATAGAATCCCGATATATTATCACATATATTTTTTCAGTATGCATCACATATAGATTATATGCCTTATTAGATTGTGCTCCTAATATGAAATCTCAAAGAAAATTCTCTTCTTCCGATTAAATGGCATCCTATTACTATCTTTGTGTCTAAATCTCATCCTTTAAGACTATTTCTCGAATATGTGTTCAGTGCGCTCCAACTCATTCAACATTTTTTTTATCTAGAAAGTGGTTTTGGGGCTGCCCTGCCCTCTATAGTGCCGTCGAAAGAGTTCTTTTATATTCAAAACCTATGACCCAAAGGTAAGAACCAACGATGACCCATATAGCATTGCTTCTTTCCATAAAGCAAGTATATGCTACAAGAATCCTTATGGCATGAAGGACATGCTAACTTACTCTTTGTGCTCCATCCCAACAACATAACATACCCTGAAAAATCACTAATTGTCCAAAGTAAAGCTACATGTAGTGTAAATGGTTCTTTCCTCAAAGTATCAAAGGACTCAATACCATTTTCTCACAAATCTTTCAACTCATCTATAAGGGTCCTTAGATATATGTTGATGTCATTTTCAAGGCCTTGTGGATTAGGTGTAAGCAATGACAAGATCATATTACCTTGCTTCATGCACAACCATGGTGGAAAATTGTATGGGATTAATACCACGGGCCATGTGTTGTGTGTGATGTTCATTGTTTTGAAAGGATTGAAGCCATCACTTGCTAACCTAAGTCTGACATTACGGGATTCATTTTCAAAGCTATGGTCAATGAGGTCTAGGTGTCTCCATACAAGACTATTAACAGGATGCTGCATAATATCATCTTTGGTCCATTCCTTATCATGCCATCTCATGTAAGATGCAGTCTTCGATAACATGTATAGCCTTTGAAGATATGGTATCAGAGGAAAGTGATAAAGAATCTTAGCTGAACTCTTCTTTTTACTGACTTTTAATGGTTCTTCTAGAGTCTTCCATTGCGAAGTGCCACATATGTTGCAAGATTGTTTCTCTATAGAATTCTTCCAATATAACATACAATCATTCAAACATGCATCAATCTTGTTGTAACTTAAATTGGGATAAAAAATAATCTTCTTGCTCTATGAAAACTTATTCGAAAGTATTGAACCTTCTAAGAGTACCTCTCTTAATAAATCGAGCAACATACCAAAAGACCTATTACTCCATCCACTCAAACACTTGATATGCCATAGGCTAACAATGAAGGATAATTTCAAGTGAAACTTACAACGTGGATGTAATTCTTTTTTGGTGTCTGGTAATACTTTATGAAACTTATCAGCAATAACATTTTTCATTTCATCTATCAAACCATCCCAGTCTCTTGCTTTGTCTTGAACCCTAAAAGCATCATGAACCATACCTCTCATATCATCCTCAATCTCATCATCATCCATTAAATTACCCACTATATCATGTTGCGTAGAGCTATATGAACCTATATCTTATCCATGGAAATACCACTTAGTATAACTTCTTAGAATCTCATTGCAAATAAGATGGTCATATATTGTTTTCCTATCTTGCAATATTATGTTGCAACATTTAATGCATGAACACTTCATCTTTCCACTACTTAACAATCCACATGATACAACAATATCAATGAATTCATTCGTCCTTTCAATGTACTCTATTGTATTTCAATGCTTTTGAATCCGACTCGGATCCATGACAATGTTAATTACTTGTTTTATAAACTCTAATTCTTTTCGTTGATGTCCTGAAATATACAAAACAATAACTGTAAATGGGTTGGGTTTGAGCTAGTTATAGGCCCAAACCCATCATTGGGCTATACTACTACGATTGGTAAATTATAAAACATTCAACAAGAAGCAAGCAAGAAATATATATATTAACAGTAAACTAAAATACAATATAAAGTTAAAAAAAAATACCATAAGCTAGTACTTTCAATGAACAAATAGATAAAAAGAATCTAAAAAAGAAAATAAACACTCAATCGATATGCTAAGAATATATAAAATTGCAAGGTATGACTTGAAACATTGGTTAAACATTTAACAATAAGCCAACAATATAGCAATATATATCTTAGTACAATTAAACAATACTAGGAATCCCCATACTTCTCTACAAAAGGAGTCTATAATCAAATTATTTCCCATTAAAAACCTATCTTGTATAACTAAATACCCCTAGTATGGTTCTAAAAAACTTATTTTTCTTTCTGATGTTAGCAATATGGCTTAATGACATTAACAAGGTCTTTGATTCAGTCTCCAACTCTAACACAAACTTAATAGTCTAGAAAATGTCAAGATAGAGGATGATGACAAAGTAGAAGACAAGGTAAGACTACAAAGATCATATAGTTAACATCCTCCCCCCAATATAAATCACATCATTCGGTAAAGGATATCACACGAAACATTACACAATTTACAAGGTTCCCTTGTCTTATCAAGGAAGTGGATACTAATATAATCTATCTAGCAACAACCATGATGAATTTTAGTTATTGGTTTTATACCAATGTCACCTCCCATATGATGGAGAAATCTATTCAGAAAGATGCTCTAGACACCTGCATTGATTTGATTATATAACATTGTTTGGGATGCAAAGATCCTATTAAAAATAAAACCAACTGAGCATGAGATACCCTTTATTTTAGTCACTGAACACTATGAATTAATCCCTACCACCACCTCTGAGGAAAAAAAAGAAAGAGACAAATTATCATAGTAGAAAAAGCAGATAACGAGATACCCACAATAAATTACACTTTGATAAAACACGAGCGAGGACCAGAAACCACCATAGTTCAATATCAGACTAATCTACTGAATCCATAGAAGCAAGTGTAAACAAAAACACAACAATAGCCCAATCTTCAGCTAGCGGCAAGTAAAAAACAAAAACAAGCCAAGACTTTTCCAATGAAAGCTAGGTTTAAAAATCAAAACAATTGATTCAAACCCAACCTAAAATACTTTTGATTCAAAGAAAAACGAATAACAAACCCTTAAGAATCAAAAGACCATCTTCAGACCCCATCTAACTAGATTAAAAAAAATCCTAAATAAAAAATCCATATTTTAAACATTGTAAAAAAAAATTGTTTACAGATTGAGGAAAACATACCGATCGGGACAAGAAATCCCTTTGAGTAGGCACCCGTAACTATCTACAAATTAGATCAAAACCACTAAATCAACAAACATAAAAATAATAAGTAGAGGGATAGAGCTTGCCTCGCCTTGAGTTCTTTGCATCACCTGGAACAATAAAAGCTATCTCTATATTTAATTAGAAATAAAAAATTTGAGACTCAAAATAGAACAAAAGGAAGCAAACATGATCCTAGAACACATGAAAAGAGAAAATGGGGGAAATTTCTCCAAATTTCATCTCTACCTTTATCACTCATGATTATCAAAGTTTATTCCCACGTAATTCATCCAAACAACCAAATTCAAAGTCAACTCCACGAAATTGAAATAAATTAGCATGATATGAAGTAAGAAAATAAAAAAGAAAAAGAAAAAACACAAACAATAAAGGAAGAGGGACAGGGAAAACAACCACTATTTTAGAAGCTATAACAACTCTTCCCCCCTAAAAAAGAAAGAAGGTAAAGCATTCCAGGATGCACAGGGATAAGCTTCTGAATCTGATGAAGTGGTTGATTCTTACGATCCTCATATGATCAAGTGAGGATTCAAATTGCTCCAGTACCTTTACAATCTAGCAAAACTTAGATCACTTCTTTGGTTACAAAGCCCAACATTGTCCAATCAAAGCTTGTAGAATATACATGGAAATCTAAAACAATTGTATAATAAATCACACCCAAGTCATCATTTTATATAGAGAGACACAACAAGAAAAGATATCGGGAAAGGAAAGATAGATTGCTATCATGGGAAAGAAGCATCTTGGATAGGAAAAATCAAGATTTGTTTACCCTTCTAGGGATAGATGATAAAAAATAAAAGGCCAATTTTTGGTTCTTTGAAACTTTAATAAGTTCTCTCCTTTCTAAACCTCTTTGCAAATGCAAATATTAACCAGAAAAATAATAATAAAATTACTTACAAAGCCTTTCTGCTAGAATTTGGGTTTGTCACTAGCAATTTGGCTTTGTTTTTGATGTGCAGGTGGTGCAGTGTTGCCAGTGGTGAAGTAAAACCCACAAAAATCTAAAACTCGTCGGAGGCTGGATATACCTTCTTATATCGAGCTAGTAGCATTTTCAGCGGTTGGATTCTTTGTAGGCGAAGGTGCCTAAACAGGGAACAGAGGTGGGGTAGTGGGAGGAGAGTTTTTTGTCTTTAAGAGAAAAACATACCGAACAAACGCCTCGATTGCCGAGGAGGGAGAATAGACGTCGAAGAGAAATTGGAAGAGATGGGAAGAGAGAAATCCGGTTCAAACAATGCCCTAATCAGAAGAGGGGAAGAACCTACTTGCACGCTAATGAGCTTTCGCAGGAAGAGAAAAAAATGTAAAATATAACGAGTATCTGCAGCCGTCACAATAGCCGCCACTAATATAAGGCTTTTACTGCCAAGTCAGGAAAAACCACCATTACTTATAATATTATAAATTAAAGTAATACTAAAGTAATAATATTAGTGGTAGTTTACCGGAACTGCCACTATTACTTAATTAAAGTAAGATATTTACCGGTGTTTTTTCTGCAACTGCCATTAAGGCCTTTGTGCCATGAACTTATAAT
Source organism: Platanus orientalis (assembly GCA_025762735.1). Lineage (NCBI taxonomy): Eukaryota > Viridiplantae > Streptophyta > Magnoliopsida > Proteales > Platanaceae > Platanus > Platanus orientalis. The sequence continues at coordinate 6,946 of JAOXJP010118071.1, read as the reverse complement.
GGCGGGTATCTACTGACCGCCACTGATAATATACATATTATTAGTGGCAATTTTTACTAAACTCCGCTAATAGTGAACTATTAGAGGTGGTTTTTCTAACTACCACTGAATACCATAATCAGTGGAGGTTTTTTTTGGCCACCATTAAAAAACCACCACTAAAACCTAATTTTTTTTGTAGTTGAAAAACACCTACCAAAGTAGTTTCTTTCTTATAGCAAATCTTATGTAACCAAAATTGATGTGACTATCATGTGACTGTTGGGAAATCACACACCTTTCCTGTCTATGTGCAAATCAAAGGCTCCAATAATTCAAGAAATATTTCATAAGAAAATAACAATAAAGTAAACAAGAAACAATAATCACAAGTACAAGACACCACAACCCCAAAAAAATTTTAACATGAAAAATCCTTTGGAGTGAAGAGAAAAACCACAAGACACTAGTCCATAAAACTTCTACTATTTTTCAAAATATGCGGGATTACACGTCTTCTCTAATCAACATTAGAGGATTTCATCATCAACCAACAACACAATAAACATCATATAAAAAGATGGATATACAAGGGGATTTAAAGAACTAAAACTTTCCTCCAACAAGAAGATGCACTAACCAAATTCTTCTCTAAGAGAGAAAAACTTGCTGCCCCTTCCTTCTTTTCCAATGGAGAGAAATCAGCCAAAAGCCCCTCCTTTTTATACAGTCCAGTTGTAGGTGTGGTGTTAGAAGAAGCTAACGAAATGAACCCCCTTTCTTCTTTTTTTGATGTTGTATGGTTAGATAGAGAAGAACCAAAACCCAAAAACCAAAAGACCCCTCTACGAATTCTTCATTCTTTATGTTGGAAACCAAATGAGCATTAAATGCTCAACCACATACCACCAAACCAAAAATAGTCAAAAGGAAAGAAATCCCTTTGGGCTTCCTAAGCATGCCCCTTACCATTTCTATGAAAGAGGACAGTTGATCCCACCTCCTGGGAGGGACCCCAATAAATTCCCCCTCCTGACTCATGAGGAGGGATCCACCAAACCCAAGCCTATAACATCTCTATAAAACTCATGTTTTCCTTTGGGTAGGGCCTCTATCATCATATCCGAACCATTTTTGTCAGTATGGATATTCTCAAGCTATTTTTTTCCAAAACATCTCAAATCTAGTGGTACCGCACATCAATATGTTTAGACTTTGAGTGAAAACTCAAATTTTTACTAAGGTGGATGGCACTTTGACTATCACAATGAACCACATATTTCTTCTACTTTAAACCAAGTTCTCAAAAGAACCTCTTCATCTACAACTTCTCTTTATAAGCTTTCGTAGCTACAATATACTCGGCCTCTATGGTAGATAAGGCCACACAGTTCTATAACTTAGACTGTCATGATATACCCCTGCAAAAGTAAACAAGTACATGGATGTAGACTTCTTGGAATCAATATCACATGCCATATCCACATTTGTAAAACCTTCAAACATAGGCTTACCACCTCCAAAACATAAACACATCGTAGAAGAACCATTGAGATACCTAAGTATCTATTTAACTGCTTCCCAATGCACTTTTCCTAATTAAAAATAAATATAGTAACAACACTAATTGCATGTGCGATGTCGGGCCTCGTGCACACCATGGCATACATCAAACTTCTTATGACTAATGCATATGAAACTTTCATCATTTCTTCTCTTTCCTTCTACTTGAAGGGTTTTGCTCACTACTTAACTTGAAGTGACCTTCAAGTGGAGAGTCAACTGGTTTTGCCTTATCCATATTGAACCTTTCAAGTACTTTTTCAATTTACCTTTTTTGTGATAACCATATCTTGTCTGCCTTCCTATCACGAGAGATCTTCATACCCAATATTTGTTATGCTGGTCCTAAGTCCTTCATGGCAAAGGACTTGCCCAACTCATTCATTAACTTATCAATCTTGTTGGGATCTTGTCTAACCATCAACATATCATCAACGTAAAACAAAAGAATGATAAAATCATCATCAAAAAAATTTCTTGATAAACATATAATGGTCTGAAGCCATTCTTTTGTACCCATGATCCACCATAAATGAATCAAACTTTTTATACCATTGCCTTGGGACCTATTTCAACCTATATATGTTTTTCTTTAACTTACAAACCATGTGCACCTTGCCTTTGACTTTGAAACCTTCAAGCTACTCCATGTGAATCTCTTTTTCCAAATCATCATGTAAAAAAGTTGTTTTGGCATCTAGTTGCTCAATTTCTATGTTCAAAGTAGCAACCAAACTCAATACAACTTGAATGGATGACATCTTCACCACAGGTGAGAAAATCTCATCAAAGTCAATGCCTTTCTTTTACCCAAAACCCTTTACAACCAACCTTACCTTATACTTTAGTTGTGAATTATTGTCTTCCATCTTTAATTTGAACACACACTTATTCTTGAGTGCTTTCTTACCCTTTGATAGCTTCACCAAGTCATAGGTGTGGTTCTTATGTAAAGAATCCATCTCTTCTTGCATAGCTTCTAACCACTTCCTTTTATGTTCATCAATTTGAGCTTCTTGGAAACTTTCTGGTTCACCTCCATCTACTTTCTGATTCACTCCCATCTGTCAACATTACATACTTATGTGGTGAATACCTCTTGGATGCCTGATGTACTCTAGTAAACCTTCTCATTGAGTTTCAACTGGTAGTTCTTGAGGGGGCTACACCCCTAGTTCTTTTTGTTCAACATTATCAATATAAACATCATCATTAATTGCCTCACAATTGCTCTATATATCTCCCTTGTCATCATCATGAACAATAGGAAGATGAACTTAATCAATATCAACAATATCATCTATAATGGGTTGGAGTTTTTAAACTTTCTCGAAATCTTCAATTGTTTGATCTTCAAAAAAGACCACATCCCTACTTCTTATCACTTTCTTTTCAACCAGATCCCATAATCTGTTGCAAATTTTTCATCTGCATAACCCAAGAAAATACACTACTTTGCTTTGTAATCAAGCTTGGACCACTCATATTTGATTACATGCACAAATGCCCTATAACCAAACACTCTCAAGTATCTATAGAAAACTTATTTCCTGATCCAAAATTTTTCTGCAACATCTCTATCCAAAGGTTCCAAAGGAGATAGATTAATCAAGTTTTAGTGTGCACTGCCTCCCCCCAAAAATATCTTAGCAATTTTACCTATGAAAGCATACACCTCATATCTAATACCATGACTCTTACAATACTCTTCAAATTGCTCAATATACTCGTCACCATTATCTATGCGGATACACTTTAAAGTTTTTCTTGTTTTCCTTTCCACCATAGCATGAAAGTGTTTGAAAACACCCAAGTCCTGATCTTTAGTTTTCAAAGCTATGTTCATACTTTTCTAGAAGCATAATCTATGAAAGTAACCAAATAACAAGCACCACCAAGAGTTTTATCTTTCATAGGATCACAAACATCGGAGTAAACTAAATCTAAAACATGTTCTTTTCATTGAGGAGACCTTTTATGAAATGAAATTCTATGTTGTTTACCAACAAAGCAATGAACACAACCATTTAAAGGCATATCTTTTATGCCAGTGAGTTGTTTCTTGGTAAGAATTTACAAGCCCTTCTCACTTATGTGACCCAACCTCTTATGCCACAAATCAATAAAAGAATCAACATTCGCTGTATTCACCTCACCCTTGCATAAGTGTACTCGTGTCTTGTACAAAATGCAACACCTCTTGCAACGCCTCTTTCCTCTTACTATAAAAAGAGACCATTTGATAAGTTTCAACTGTTCATTACCAAAATGATTGTTGTAGCCTTCTTCATCTAGTTTTCCAGTTGAAATTAAATTTAAACAGAGATCTGAAACATGTCTCACATCTTTGAGGACCAATCTACATCCAACATTGGTCTCAATGGTTATATCCCATCCCTACAATTTTTTAAGTGCCATTATCTTCCATCTTCACAACTCCAAAGTCACCCGAGCTATAAGATGTAAAGAGGTCTTTATGGGGGGCAGAATGGTATGAAATATCTGTGTCAACAAAGCAATCGGTATCTTGACAAGTGAGACAAATAAATGATTTTTCACAACTCGAGAAAATAATAATATCTCCATCAGAAGCAACACCAGTGGTATCTTTATCACTTTGTTTTTCTTCACATTTTCTTTCTTTTTCCTTTTCTTCAGTTTCTGGTATTTCTTTTGATATTAACCTGGCTTGCCGCAATTGTAAAAATTAATTTCCTTTCTTGACTTGGATCTTCCTCTTGACTTCTCACAATTGTAAGGCTTTCTACTTTTACTTCTCCCCTGGTTTTTTAGTGACAAGTGCCTCTGGAGTAGAGGAACCCAAAGATTTTCAACAAATTTCTTGTTACATGACTCAGGGTAACAACCCCATATGGAGCAGAGTTGCTAAGGGACACCACTAATGTCTCCCAATTGTCTGGCAATAAACTGAGAAGTAATAAGGCTTGCAACTTGTCATCTAACATCTTCATAGAAAATAGTTGGTTCACAATACTCTGTATTTCATTTAAGTGTTTTGCAATTGAACCATCTTCATTGTACTTCAAATTCACAAGCTTCCGAATCAAGAAAACTTTATTTTTTATAGTCTTTCTCTCATACAACCCTTCAAATTCCTTCCCTAGTGAATGTGCCGAGGTTTCTGTAGAGACATGATGAAAAACACTATCATCTAGTAATTGTTGAATAAACCCAATGGTTTTTTGGTCTAGCTTCTTTCATTCATCATTTTACATACTCTTGGGTTGAGTTCCATCACCTTTTACGGGTGAATACAAGTGTTTCCAATAAAGTAGGTCTTTTATATTCGCCTTCTAAATGAGCCAATTGCTCCCATTTAAGTTAACCATCCGACATCTACGTATTTCCATAATTTGTACATGAATAATTAGAGCTTGACTCTAATACCACTTGTTAGGAAATCACACAACTTTCCTATATGCAAATCAAAGGCTCTAATAATTCAAGAAATATTTCAAAAGAAAATAACAATAAAATAAACAGAAAACAATAATCATAAGTACAAGGCACCACAACACTAGAATTTTTTTAACGTGAAAAACCCTTCAGGGTGAAGAGAAAAACCATGGGACACTAACTCAAAAAACTTTTACTATTTGTCAAAATATATAAGATTACACGTCTTCTCTAATCAAAATTAAAGGATTTCATCATCAACCAACAACTCAATAAACATCATCTAAAAATATGAATATACAAGGGGATTTAAAGAACTAAAACTTACATGCAATAAAGAGATGATGCACTAACCAAACTCTTAGAGAGAGAAACTTGTTGCCCCTTCCATCTTTTCCCATGGAGAGAAATCAACCCAAAAATCCCTTTTTTATGTGAAGTCTGGTTGTAGGTGCGATGTTAGAAGAAGGAGCTAACAAAAAGAACCCTTTATCTTCATTTTTTATATTTTTATATATTTTTATGTTTTATGATTAAATAGAGAATAGTCAAAACCAAGAAACCCAAAGACCCTCTACGGATTCTTCGCTCTCTCTCTCTTGGAAACCAAATGAGTATTAAATGATCAACCACCTCTCACTAAACCAAAAATAGTCAAAAAGAAAGAAAGCCCTTTGGGCACCCTAAGCATGTGGCTTGTCCATTTCTACGAAAGAGGACAGTGGGTCCCACCTCATTGGAGGGACCCCAACAATGGGCCTGATATCCTCTGCGACGCCTCCCTCTGTGATGCACAAGGGCCGAGGCAGAGGGGGGGAATCAATTCACTTTTGAAGTTGTCACTTAAACCCCAAAAAGTGAATTGATTTCCCCTCCTCTGTCTCGGCTCCCAACGGAGAGGATATCAGGCCCCAACAATGACACCACATAATCATGTGGGGTGTATAAGGTTAATTGCATAGAAAAGAAAAGAAAAAATGTTCAAGAAGTCATTTAAGTGTCCAAAAAAAGGCACCAAATTCAAAAACATATCACATGCCAGTCTCTGATCCACATCAAATACATGCGTTGCTATGATTTATGAGTCTTGCCAGTCTCTGATCCACATCAAATACGATCCACATCAAATACATGCGTTGCTATGATTTATGAGTTTTGCCAGTCTCTGATCCACATCAAATACATGCGTTGCTATGATTTATGAGTCTACTGCAATTCAGGAATTTGACAAAGGGTACTTTAGCACCAATAGAGATCCTCTTCGAGAGAATGATAGGAAAATATGTATTTGACATCTATTACAAGGAGAATGATTGTCTGTGTTGACACAAGCCTATGTAGGCATGCCATCGATTGACACATGATGTGTTTTTGAATTTGGTGTCTTTTTTTTTACACCTGAGCACTTTTTTGAAACCGATTCACCATAAACACTAACGACACTTTGTCATCACAGAACATTTTCTTCCCTATTACAATTGGAGAAAATGTTCTGAAATAAAAAGGTCTGTAGTAAATGGTTTTAACTGACTTGGTCAAAAATGGCAACGTGATTTTAAATGGGCCTAGACCAAAATTTAGCTGGTCCCCGATAGAGTAGAAAGAGTTGTTTTTGTCATTACGGGCATTTGGGACGAACACATCGTCATCGTGAGAAGAAAAAAAAAAAAGTTGGGCCAACATTGCGCCTTTTTGTCACGACGTACATGACTCTCTTACGTCTCTTTTAGAACAAAAATAAAGAATAGACAAACAAAATCCCCACTTGACTGGCATTGTAACCAGCTTTGCTCAGCTCCAGTTGAGCCTTGGATTGGGCTATAACTCGGCTCGTACTTATTTAGGACTTTTAAGCCTTTTAAAGTTGCCTCAGCTCATCAAGGTGGGGGCTCTTGTAGAAAAATGAGGTTCTCTCTCTCTTAAAAAATATTTATTTTATTTCAAAAGAGAATAACAACACTTTAAAACTTGACCAACTCAAGGACTA
>JAOXJP010118040.1:0-13927 GCA_025762735.1 Platanus orientalis | reverse complement strand
ATTCTACAACTTCCAATGTTTCATCATAGCATTCTGGTTCACCCCTATCTGTTAACAACAAATAGTACAACGAATGTGAGAATCTCTAAGTTGACCTAGGTGTTCTTGAAGACCTTGATTCCGGAGTAGGTGTTTGAGGCTTTATCTGCTGGTTTTCTTTTGACATCTCATTGCTTTCTTCTCTTGATACGTCATTTTCATAAACATCCTCAAATTCTACAAACTCATTGCCTTGTTGCTCTTTTGCTTTGTTTTCGTACATGACATTTTCATTGAATACTACATCTCTGCTTCTAATGACTTCGGTTTTCATTATCCCAAAACTGATACTTAAACTCATCAGAATCATACCCAATGAAAGTGCACTTCTTCGAATTCACATCCAACTTGTTTCTCTAATCAACTTCAACATGAACATAAGAAGTACAACCAAACACTTTGGCTTACTTCTTTTTCCGTACATGCTTCTTCAGACAATCCATCATTTAATGGTACTGAAGGTCCTCTAATTATCAAATATGCGGTTGTGCTAACTACATCCGTCCAAAACTGCTTGGGCAAACCTACATGCAATCATATTCTTCTGGCTTGCTCTACAATCGTTTTGTTCATTCGCTCAGTCACACCATTTTGTTGCAGTGTATGTGGTATTATCTTCTCCCTTCTAATCTTATTCAAAGCGCAAAACTTTTCAAACTCTTTGTTACAATATTTCTCTCAATTATTAAATCTTAAGCACTTAAGCCTTAATTTTGTTTCATTCTCAATCAAGGTTCTCCACCTCCTAAACACGTCAAATACATCAAACTTATGTTTTATGAAATAAACCCACAATTTTCTAGTCGCATCACCAATAAAAGTAGCAAAATAATAAGAACCACCATGTGAACATACCTAAGTTGGTCCCCATATATCAGTATAGACTAGTTCAAACCTTTGAAGCTTTGACATCCTTCCTATTTTAGAAAAGTTAACATTCTTTTATTTTTTCAAAACGTAGTCTTCACAATATTCCAAATCTAGAACCTTTAAACCCGGAAGCTTCCCTTTGTTGTGGAGAATCTTCAGTCATTTCTTCTTTATGTGCTCAAGTCTGTAATGTTATGTGTCTAAGTTGACACCTATTTCGGTTACATTAATGGGGGTTTGCTTTTCGGTCAGATAAATTGTACCTTCCTTCTTTTTCTCGAGTTATCACCAAGGCATATTTAGTTACTTTCCACGTGTCTCATGTGAAAGTAGTTGTGTCCCGAACTTGCAAGTTGGCCAACAAAAATTAAATTTCTCTTCAACTTTGGTATGTCTCACACCATTGAACAACCATGTACCTCCATTTGGTAGGTTCAATTGAACTTCTCCTTTGCAAATTATGTTGTTAGCCTTATTGTCTCCAAAATAGATTTTGTCATAGTCTCCTTATACATAATTCTTGAGACATTCTTTATTTGTTGTAGCATAAAAGGATACACCGGAATCTAACACCCAAGACTCCAACTTTTCATCAAGTGCAAGATTCAAAGCGTCTTCAGCAACATCACCTGCAATATTTGCAGAAACTTCCTTATCCTTGTTGCTGCCTTGCTTTGTCTTCTTCTTCTATGCCCAACAATCCTTTTTGAATCGTCATTTCTTTCCACAATTCCAGCATTCCACATGTGACTTTGTTGACTTAGATTTCTCCCTAGATTTTGACCTCCCATGGTCTTGCCCTCTTTCAACAATTCTTCATCTTCTTTCTATATTCAATGTGCTCTCACTTAATGATGCATCTCTTGTTGACTTTGGATTTCTTCACTGAATAGTATACTCACCACATTATCAAACTTCAAAGTGTTTGAACCTGAGGAATTGCTCAATGTCATAACTAGGCCATCGCAATTCTCTAGTAGAGAGGATATGATTAATAAGGTTCTAACTTCATCATCGAAGTTGATGTCTACTAAGGTCAATTGACTTGTGACCGTGTTGAACTCATTTAGATGTTTTGCAACGGTTCCTCCCTTAGTCATCTTCGTGTGAAACTACCTCTTCATTAAAAATACCTTATTTGATGCATATGGTTTCTCATACATTTGTGTAAGGGCCACCATAAGACCTTTAGATATTTTCTCTTTGGAAATATTGAAAGCAACTGATGATGATAAGAGAGTCTAATTGTGCATACAGTCTTCTTGTCGAGCATTTCCCAATTCGTGTCTGACATTGTCTCAGGTTTCTTTGTTTTCCCTTCAAGAGGTTGATAGAGATTTCTCTAGTATAAGAAATCTTCTATCTACATCTTCCATAGTGCAAAGTTCGTACCATTGAAGTTTTCAATCCCAAAATTTGTAGAATCATCCGCTTGTGCTACTATTGCTCCCCACTCAAAACGAAGTCGCTAACTTCCTTGGTTTGTTAAAATCGGCTTTCCAAAACCTCAGCTCTGATACCAGTTGTTGGGGGGGTTTAATCCAAAAGCATATCAATCAACCAAACAAGATAGAAGCAATAATAATCAAAACAAAAACAATCAAACCACAAAAACACAAGATTTACGTGGAAAACCCCAAGTTAGGAAAAAACCATGGAACCGCAAAGAAAGCTTCACTATTTCAGAAAGATTACAAGAGTTCTCTCTCAATCTCTCACAAACGACAAGTTTCTCTCTTTTTTTTCTCTTTCTTAAACTTACTGATCACCTTAGAATAACCCTAGACAACCTTAGAAACTTTATATATATCATAGAGGTCGAGCTGGGGTAGAGTCCCACTCTCCCATGGACCTTCTAAATTTGTTCAATTTTTTTTTAGAGCACCGGATCAATCTGTACAAAACTATGGACCGATACACACAAATGTGCGGACCGATCCGTGACTTGCTAGTGGAGTCTTGTTTTGCGCATGCCCAAAAGCCCTAGACCAATCCGGACAAAAGGGTGGATCGATCTGGGCTATTGAGTCCTCTCTTGGGCCCTTAAGATCTGCTCTAGATGCCTTGAATCTTGTCTTCTTGATTCTTCCACTCTTCCAACTTACATCAGGCTCCAGTTCCAACATTGTGGTGTTGGATGCTATCATCTATGAGATTTGGGAGCTGGTTTCATTGCTACATATTTCCCTTGCTCATATTGATAGAAGCTAAATGAGGTGGTGGATAAGTTGGCAAATTGGGGGGGTTAGGAATTCAATTTCTTATTATGATAGTTGCCTCTAAGTGGATGTTGTGTAGTGGTTTTTTCACTGTTGTTGTATTCATTTTTTCCTCCTTTTGAATAAAATTTTGTTAATTATCAAAAAAAAAAAAATCTTTACAAAGAAATGATCCCCGTTGCCTTATCTTCAACGCCAGCTGTCCTCTTGGTCTAATCTGATTTGGCACTCTTGTAGTTTGTTGAGCAATTGAATGATCCTTGGAATTTCCCAATCAAAAGTATATCGTCTTAGTTGTGGCTACCAAACCATCCCATCTCTAGTAGGAGTCACATAAGAAGCCACAAAGCATTGAGATCTGCTGCCATCAAGTATACTTCCGCAAAATCCAGCTTAAGGGGTCTCTCTCCACGCCATACGTCTTCCTAAAAATGTGTCCTCCCATCCCCCACCACATGAGTTAGCCCCCCCTTGAACATCGGAAACAACTTTATGACTCCTTGCCATGGGCTTCTCCCCAAGGTGCCCCTAGTTATGGTTAGATCCCATCCCTTTACCCAATACGTAACTTATGATAAAGGTCATCATATGCCTTGAATTTAGCATTGTTTACAGCTTTCCTAACTTCTTTTCTTAACATTTTATATCTTTCTAAGTCTTCTACCAATCCTTATAACAAGATCTTTTAGCTCTAATGGTTTTTTTGGACTTTATCATTCCACCACCAAGTTTCTTTGGATGTACTTTCCCTCTAGATTCTTCAAGAACCTCTTTTGCTACTCTTTTAATACAGTCTGTCATTTCATTCTACATGACATTTATATTTTCTTCCAAATTCCATTTCCCCTCATTTTTCAATTTATCTCTAAATTTCTCTAATTTTTCCTTTTTTAGATTCCACAATCTAATTCTTGTGTAATTAATTTCTCGTTTTTTTCTTTTTCATCTTTTAATACGAACATCTAACACTACTAGCCTATGTTGTGTGGTTAAACTCTCCCTGGAAATAACTTTACAATCTTTACATATTGACCTATCTATCCTCCTACTAAGAAAAAAGTATATTTGATCCATCTTTTAAGGTAGCATAGATGTTCTACTTGCATATTCCTCTCTTTCAATGCATTGATGTGCTTGTTAGAGGCTTCCACTTCTTTGGGTATGTAGGTCACCAGTGCCTTCATAAATTTTATTGGGTGGGATAAAGGGAGAGTGGTCACTGCTTAGATGGTGTGGTTGACTGGTAGTTGGATTTCCACACTCTGTCCTGCATGTGAGTTGGTGCCTAATGAGCCAGCTTCACTAGTGAGTTATAGGCTTGCAGCCATAGTGTTGACTGGATATACAATGGTTAAATGCACAACTGGTAAATGGTATGGCTTAATAGGAGAATGCTTAAATTTCTTCTCATCCGTGCATGGCTGTGACTATTCCTGCTCACACTTTTCATTGCAGCCTTTGGGCTTTAGGTCTGATGGTGAAGCAGGATAACAAATTGTAACTTTTAATTCACTTTGCAGATAAGATGGTCATAAATGTGGCAGTTTGGTTTCTTTATCTGAAATGACCCGACAGCAACTTAAGTGGGTTGTGGTCCAACGTTCCTTATGTTTCTTTAGCCAAAGTATAATTCGTGGGTCTATAAAATTTACAAACTTCCAGTTTCATATTTCACACTCGTGTCTATCTATTTTTATTTTATATCTTTGCAAAATTTACAAATTTCTAGTTTCATATGTCACACTCTTGTTTATCTATTTTTATTTGATGTTTTTGCAAAATTAGAATTAGTTTAAAAATTACTTGTTTATCCCTCTATTACAAATTTCTTTGATATTTTGAAAATCTCAATCAGAAAACAATAAAATGTAAGTATTTCATCAGAACCCAGAAATTTTACAGGAAATGGCTTACAAGGTTCAAATCATTTTCTTTTTATTTTATTTTTGATAACCGATGTATCCAGGCCTCTTAGAGAACCTAAGTCCTCGGGGCACTTGGAATCCTTGCCTCTCCCATGCACCGGGTGAATTGGGTTTTCTTAACACCGGGAAAGTGGCTCCAAGGGGGTGGGGTGCGTTTGAACTCAGGACCTCCGCTTCCCGAGGTGTGATCCTGGCCAACTATGCTACCCTTTCGGTTACCAATTGAGGTGAGCGTGGATCGAACATGCGACCTTCAGAATCTTTTAATATCTTGCACAGTATGAATAATAAACTGAGCTTTTGTTACTCATCATTGACCTACAGCCATACAAAATGTTAGAAGAGGCCATTGCTTTGTCGTTTGGTACCATTATGTGTCATTTGTTTGTACTAATATAAGAGAAGGCCATTGCTTAGTTGTTCGGAACAATTATTTTCATTTGTTTCTATTAGCTAGTATTATAGGGACCAAGAAGTGAACAATTAATGACTTTATTTTTGCTGTAAACAGTGAGCCCTGATGGTCTTCTTCTGCAAAGTTCAACTGTAGCAGATTCAACGTCTTTCCATTTTTCTGATGGTATAACTGAATCAGTTCCCTGTTCATACATCGAGTTTGCGGAACGTCTTGTGCTGCCTCAACATAAAAACTTACCTGATAAAGAGGTAAGCTTTACTATTACTTGCATGCAGAGCCAAATCTGCTTCTCTGAGATGGAAGGCATGAATGTGAATGTTTTCATGAATAAGATATCTTACCTTTTTCCTTTTAATCCTCACAAAACCCTTACAACTCGGTATTCAGTTCTCCACATTATGTCATGCAAGTTCAATTGCAAATATTGTGGCAGAATGTTACACACGAACTTAAAAATTCCCATCCACGATGTCTTCAGGTTTGGATTTCAATTTGACTTAATTTGTCCAAACACAACCATTTCTTTTATACCTTCTTATCAACTTTTAGTTTTTTAAACCCATTATGATTTTGATCTTAATATATGATGTGTGAATTCATATACTCACCACTTTATATTCAGGACCCACCTCCGTTAATTGAATGCTGTACTTTCCGCGAAAATTGCACATTATCTATATATCACATGAATCTACTTTCACTGGGGATTTGTGGAGTGTGACACTTCTATTTACTTGGGTTTTTAGTATGTATAATATATAATTATCTGAAGCTTTTACTGCATTCCTCATTTCTGAGTTTCAGATACATTTGAAACCACATGTGGCATTTTTTTTTTCTGAGATTTTGCTCAAGTTTTCTAACAATGGGTATCACAACACTTGTCTGTGAACTGTTTAGGTCATACAAGCTGATTAGGTAGTCTGGCCTTGTACATGCCTGTGAGATTCACTCATGAACACACTTATTTTTAAATTATTGTAATTTTATATTGTACATTTCGGTGTGTATAAGTGTCTAGATTTTAACTCTTTCCATGGTTTATTTTTTCTTCTATATGCGAGAAATTCACACACATACAGATACATATATATTCCAGGCATTACCTTGTCAGTATGCCAGTTACGTGTTTTGACTACTCATGCGAAATCATAGGTTATACGTTTGTGCATATATTGCTACAGTCTATCATAGGGAATTTTTTTTCTTGCCTGCAAGAATCCTAATGGCATGGAGGACCCATGTGATCTAGACAAAAGGTATTATCATAAGGGGCGTGTGGGTGTGCATATCTCCCTAGCCGCTGATAGCACTTGGATGGGATGAATTTTCCCTCAAGCAGACAGCATGCCTCGGGCATGCCATGTAAATCACCATACTTACCTTTGCTTTAGGCATTTAAAAGTAACCACTAATTTTTTGTTGAGGTGGTGAGCCCAAGCGAGCTTTCTACCCTTTATTGTTGTCCATCATTCTCACACACACACACACACACACACATATATATATATATAAAGGTTGCATGCTGTATGGTGTTGCTAATCATTCTCATTCTTTTAAATTGCAAGATCAAGGAGTTCCACAGGCGTGATGGTTTTGAGGTTGGCAATGCTGATAAGATATTTGAGAGCACATCCAAGGATCAATTGACAAGAAAAGCTGCATGAGAAACAACCAAACAATTTGTTGCTATAGACTACATAGCATGATTAATTTCTGCACTTCTACAAAATAATGTGTGTTTTGCTTATGCATATCAACTGGAGTGACCAATATATAGGTCTTGGTAGCTAAGATCTGTATTAACATGTTAGTTTTACTTACTACAATAAGGTTGAATGCCGTTGGTGTTAGTATGTGTAATTAATAAATTACGGTTGGCAGTGTAGAGTCTTAACGGCGATGAGTCAATCCTAACACTTCATGAGTTAAAATTCACTGATTAAAAGTAAGTTGGACTGGCAAAGAAGGTCTAGGACGATACAATGCTCACACTTTTTAGTTTAAATTTACTGATTTAAGAGTACGTTGGACTCGCAGAGAAAGACTATCCAAGCCAATTGATAAATCAAGTAATTCCCAGTTGTTTGGACCACAAGGATCGAAATACAGCCATTAATAGTTTGTATCCAAGACAACGATACCACTGAGCGGGTGGTCTCCTTGATCTATTCATTCATGGCTGTCCCATTTATTTCTCTTTGTAGGATGTAAATTTTCAGATTTGATGTGTAACGGAGACTGGATGGCTTTTTTGTAAGCCTGTTCTAGGCGTTTCACCTGTTTTTTCTCTACCTTGCCGATAAAAAAAGAGTTTGTATCTGTGGATGAATATGTCATCATCCAACTGGGGCTGGGCGAAAATCTGCCAGTTTTTGGTCTGATGATTGCTAGGCTCAATGAGGTTCATAAGGTACTCTCACTATCACATAAGTTCACCTGCTATGAGGAATTCCCCCAACTGGAACCTGTTGATTTGCAATAGAGCATCAATACAAGTAAGCTGTTAAAGTCTGAAATCATTGATAAAACAATCATAATTCGGCAGCTCGCCTTGATTTAGCTATTGTTGTTTTGATGTTCCAAACAGCACTGCCGTATTAATTTCTATTCCCAGTAGCCAATTACAATTATTTACAGGCGTTCAGGTTCCAGTTGATGATTGAACAGCTAAACCTGCACAACCAGTCTGAATTTGAACCACCACCTTGCCAAGGGCTGGCCACGAAATGAGTTTCGGGGACAGCACGCCAAATGTGAAGCTTCAAAGCCGAAACCTGACATTCTCTATACATGTAAGCACACTTTTGATAACTCGTATATGCAATCTACTAATGATCCCAATGCCATTCCCATCATCAAACTACTGTCAAGTACTCGTTACATGTGCAAAACCTCATGGCTTTTGAATTACAGGGTGCCAAAAAACACTCTACTAAAAGAAAAGAAAAGAAAAAATTCATTCGACAGTAGATTGCTCACAGCAGACCAAAGATATCAGACCTGTAAATCTCCATTGCATAATCAAGTACTTACAGGGGAGAAGGGGTAAGAAACATCACCAGTCAATTTAACTATAATAACCGTTTCCACATTTCTGAACAAATTTAAGGCGACATAAGATAGCATTAATATTCTCTCCAAAAGCTTTTCCATTTACCAACTCGACAGACAATGGCGGGGCCCATCAACCATTTCTCAACAGTTAGAGATCACCGCATCAGCATAAAGTCAACATATTGCCCAGTGCTTGTTCAGTTTCCCAAGACTCGAGTGCCGCAAACAGACGATATATTATATATAAAAAAATAAAAATAAAAGGGGCATAAATAAAACGGCAAGGAAGAGAAGGATGAACATGGAACCAATGCTATGGTTGTTTACCATTGGGTTTGGGAGACTGCTGGGGTTGGTGATGGTGGTGGCATGGAGAAGCATGTGAACCGTTTGGCATCGACAGGCTCCTCATTGGTTGTCCGTTCCTTGATAGAGACCCAGCCTGGGTTCTAAAGCCATTTCTAGCATTTGGGTTAGACCCGGTGCGCTCTGCTTGCATGGTCTGGAAGTAATAGGAGGAGCTAGCCATATCCTTGAGATTTAGCAGAGGGCTCAGTACTTCAACAACTTCACTCATCAGTGGTCGTGCCTTTGGATCCCGGCTCAGGCAGTGGTGGGCTAGCTGGGCAGCCTTCTGCGCACCTTTGATCGAGAAGTGACCTTCAAGGCGAGGGTCTATTAGTCTGTAGAATCTTCGCCTCTCCCCAAGATGTGGCCGTGCCCATTCCACCAGGTTATGCTCCCCATTTGGTCTGTTTTTGTCCATGGATCTTCGGCCAGTCAGCATTTCAAGTAGAACCACCCCAAAACTATAGACATCGCTCCTTGATGTCAGATGCCCTGAAACAGGTGGATTGGACTATATAAAAGAGGCTCAAAGAGAAGACCTATGTTGCAACAGAAAAACATCAAAACAAAATTCCTTCAAGCGCAGATATCAAGTTCAAGAAGTTTAATATGCAACAATCATTGGCCTATTTAAACAAGTTGGGAAGATAAAGGAATTAGTCGCCATTGAGTTCCGTGTACATGCATTAGACAAATAAATGCATCTAGAGACCAAAAAACGAAACTTGTTAAGTCCCTGCCAAAAACTAGAACGTGAGCCAAGAAGTGATCACCAATATCATTAAATGATAAGAAAGTTTGCAGAACTTCCTTTCAAATATTAGTTAAACAACTATGGACTGTGGCGACTTCTTCCCATAAAATTTAAATTTGTATGGATACCATATAAGTCAACACTTCAAGTCAAGAACAACCCCATTTGTATTTACAGTTCATAAAACACAAATATCAGAAATGTTTTTTGCTTATATTAAACAGAAACACAAGAAACACAGACAAATGACCCCTCAAACTCATTACACAAACAGACCTTTCTTTTCCATCAAGTTGGATGGTGCATATCAAGCAACATGACCTTCATTCTAAGATCCAACAGGGCATAATTTTTTATTTTTGGTGAATGGTCATAATTTTTTTTAGTTCATGAGCCACAAAGTGACAATATTACTTCCTAGTGTTTAGTCCTTCCATGAAACATTGGGTTCACTGTGATGAGACCATTGCATTTTTATATATTAATCATATTCTCATAGTTCCTTAACTTCTTATGGTTTGTTTTCTTCTGATGAATGGAAGTAGCTCAAGCATCTACCATGCAGTAACCCTCCTCATCCAGCACAACCTTACTAATCTTTTGCATTTGTTCTAGATATACCATATTATTTCTTATTGGTTGCAAAACAATGAAAGGAACCTGCTCCATTTACATCTATCTGATTATTCAGGGAAAATCTTATAAAAAGGTTCCATGTATTTCATTCAATGCCAATTCAGACAGAAAAAGCAATATCTATCATAGAGTTATTTGTATTCGAGACTAGATTTTTATTTCCCCTTCTCATATGTAGAGATAGAGGCCCCAAATCTATGAAAAGAAATGATTGATATGAGTAAACAGGGAGCAGCAGAATTACATCAAGTAGGAAAGATTTGACTACTTTGTGAATGAGTGCTCCTCTAGGAACACATGTTTTACTTGGTCAAAACAACCCAGTTTTCAGCAGGCTAAATAGGTTCTTGGTTTCTAATCAATGTGTGACCACATTGGGCAGCTATCTCAGAGAAACCTGCCTAGAACATCATCATATCACACTCCTATTGTTCTCCAGCCCAGTGGATTTAGATATGGACCATCTCCTTGTAGATTTGAGAACATGTGGTTGTCTCGCCCACAATTTAAAGAACTCAAAAAAATTTGGGGAGACTTTTAAGGGCAAGGTTGGGAGAGCTTTAAATCAATGAAAAAATTGTGGATGATTAAAACCAACTGAAAAACCTGGAATAGAGAAATATTTGGACTACTTGGGGAATTGTATGTCACAGACAAACTAGAGGATCCAACAATCTTGATGCCCAAGAACTTGAGTAAGGGAAGAGTTTGAAAAAGAAATTTGAGAAGATTGTGAAGGGAGAGAATCAGAAGATAAACCTTAAAGACAGAATAAATGGATCATTCCACAAGATGGAATTTTTGGATTATTCCACAAGATATATAATGCTAGAAGAAGGAAGAACCGCATCTCAAGATTGGAAATGAATAGTGTTTGCATATAGGACTCCAAATAAAGTGGCCAATTGGCAGGAAAGAAGATTTCAAATGCCCCTGCCCCCACCTACTCCCCCTTCTTTCAAAGCATTCAATAACTAAACCTACAATGTTTTAAATTGTCACCAAGTTACAGGCCATGATAAGCGGAATGGAAATGACCATCCTTGCAATCCAAGGCACCAGCTAGCCCCCTCAATATATATATTATATTGGTAAAGATATTTTGTATTGATTGAATAAAGATGATTTATGAGAGATACATCCCTCCACAACTAGCATCCTTTACAAATACATTAGAAATTCCCATTCAAAAACCCAATCATGGTCTTTAACATTTGCAAAAATGGGCAAACATGAAAGCCAGTAAAAGATCAAAGATAAAGTATGTGATAGAAGCTTCACTGTGTTGGAATTTGAGTCTTAAAAAACACGGAGGTTTCTTAAATGCCATAAGCTCTATCACTGCCGCCATAATACTGTGCCACATGATTCGTCCCCTAACTGAAAGATCCCCTGTCCCACCTGGGCACCACTCCTCCAAAAGCTCCCTCATTGAAGCATCAATAACCCAGGACCTACCAAACCATTTCATAAAATGATACCACACAGCATGTGAATATTTGCCACCTCTCATCAACGAAGTCTTAATTTTTTTTCAATAATGATAAAGTCTTCAATTTTCTTGAGATTAAGGTTGCAGCCTAAATTGCCTCAAAACAACAAAGGATGCACCTCAAGTGCCTTAGTTGCTCATGGTTGGCTTCGCAAAATAACAACTTATTTGGCATATGACAAAGGCTACTATCGCTTAACTGAAAATCCTTTGCAAACACTTCCTTCTTCCAGTTAGTGAGTCAAAAGGAATGCCAGTAGAAAGGGAAATCAGTGTGCAAGATGATATGAGAAACAGAAATGAGATACCCCCATAAATTGGGTGGTTAAGCTTGTTTAGTGGATAACACCCCTTAAATGGACATGGAAAACACCCTGAAGCAGGTTTCTAGCGAAACGAGTACCTATTTAAGATACAGGTTTCCTAGTAATCATGGTCAAATGACTAGGAGCCTCAAACTAGAACAAAAAGAAAAGGGGTCAAAGGTCTCCCCATGGGTACCTCTTGCGCTTTGAACAATCCAGCTTGCCTGTGAACCATTCATAAGAATTGAAAAAAAACACCTAATGAAAGGCCTCTTCAGTTTAGAAACAACCCAGCCTGCAATCCACTCATAAGAATTGAAAAAAAAAAATAATGCCCAAGACACATGTGCATGCCCGACAAACAAATATCTCTTGAGCTTCAAAACAATTCAGCCTTTGATCTATTCATAAATATTGAGAAACATACCTAAGACGCATGCACATGCACACGCTCATGTGCGCAATTATATGCACATGCTTGCGTGTGCACACACACACACACACACAATTCTATCCACTTCCTCTATTTTATGACAATGCCCAGCCTCCTTAACATGCACTCCAATAAGCTCTTAACATGGAACATTTTTTGAATAATAAAATTTTATAAAATGAGAATGGAAAAATACAAAGAGGGCCAGCAAGGGCCCCAACATACAGACAATCAAACTGGAAGAGAAGGCCTGACAAACAGAAAATTCTTCCTGGCTCCCTGCTTGGACATCTTATTCGCCAAAGAGTTAGCCGACTTGAATCCTATGAAATAGATGTTAAACGAGGATCTAAGAATCGAAACTCTCTAATGAGATGAGAACCCTCTAGGGTCCTTTAAACATAGACCCAATTCATCCAATCACAATAGCCAAACCACCCTCCACCACCAGTCTAGTAAGACCTATTGCTGTCAATGAAACGAGCTAGCTTGGCTCGTCATGAGCCAAACCTGAGCCTCTAATAGAGCTCGTTTAGTAAGTGAGCCTGAGCCGAGCTGCACTAGGCTCAGCTTGCTAAAAGCTCGGGCTCGTTAATATATGAGTACATATACATATAGGTATAGTTGATTCTTATTAATATAGCTATGTTTGATAACATTAAAATTTTAAACATTAAATATATTCTTCTTTTTCTCCTGGTATGCACTCAAGGGAATAATTCCAGCAGCAGGCAATTAAATAGATGAAGTATCTTCTGTAGAAAATACTGATATAGCCAGCACAATCTGATATCATGTTGCTACAAGTAATACTCCAAGGCTATTTTCAAACCAAATCCCAATATTTTGAAGATCCCAACTGAGTAGAGACCAGTTGGAACCTGACTCTGATACCAAAATTGATGCAGCACAGCTCAATGAAGCTCATCCAAGAACTCACATAAAGTAAAGATGAAGGTGAGTATGGTTTAGAATGTACTCAAGTGTCAATTTTGAGGTGGCTGAGGTCTAGTATGAGTACTGATTTGTACTAACTCATCAAGGATAGAGTATAGGTTTAGAGTGTAAACAGAAAATTAACCAACTCTCCCAAAACCTTAAGGTGCTAGGAGATATACAAATTAATATACTTCAACACCCCCCCTCAGGAGGAACACTGGGGAGCTAGGCATGGGTCCACACAATGCGTACACATGCAGACAACACTACATCCAGGAAAATACTTCCATCAGGATTCGAACTCACAACCAAACCTGCTCTGATACCATGTTGACAATAAATCAACCAACTCTCCCAAAACCTTAAGGTGTTAGGAGATAAAAATTAAGGCTCTTAAATAAAGTAATTAACCATCTCTCCTAAAACCCTAAGGTGATAGGAGAGGGATGAGTTAATATACTTATTATATTTCAACACTCCCCCTCAGGAGGG
>JAOXJP010118029.1:0-13928 GCA_025762735.1 Platanus orientalis | reverse complement strand
ACAAGACTCGTAGGAATGGAGTTGGACCCAAAATTGCTCTTTATAAAGGAAAATAACCAATTCAATTTGATAATAATAAAATGGGTCAAGAAAATTCAAATTTTAATGCTTCTAATTCAAAGTCACATATTGAGTGTTATTATTATAGAATGCTAGATACCTAAAGTTTGAATGTCAAAAGAAGAAATATGATTAACTTAAATCCTAAACAAAAGAAAAGAAAATAGGAAGGCAAATAACATAAATAAAAAAAAGCACATTTCCTCTAAAACAAATTTGGGTTAAAGTTAGTGATCTTAGAAGCCTTAACTATAATTTATAAGTTACTTTGCTTCATTGATTGATTGCTATTAAATTATTAAATCTCTTTGTTAAGTACATATGTTTTCAATGTTACTCTCTCTCTATTGAATATATGCTTACATTAAGGGGAAGAGATTACATGAAATGGGGTGATATGAGAAGGGGGAGCAAATTGATTATTTTTACTTACAGTTAAATATTCTCTCTCATATGCTTGAACTATTAGTAAAATATTTTCAATTGGTATCTTATATGGCATTCCTTAGTTATATCAACTCAGGGGGCCGAGGGAGGGGAGGGGGAGTATTTCTTTTAAGAGTTTTTTTTTTTTTTTTGCCATTGGTATCATGGACTTCACAGTAAAATTTTTGAAAAACCTAAATTGGTATCTATTGTTAAATTTGTTTTTGAAGTTCAGTATAACGAGTCAAATTGCAAAATCTATTTCATTGATTTTGTGCACTATAGTTAAATGATTTTAAGAATTGATACGCCTTTTAGAGAAAGATATTTTGTTCTTTATGTGTTACAAGAGAAGACTTAACATCTTGAGAAAAAACTTGTCCTTTATCAACTCATGCCAAAAAGGGGGGAGAGTGATTACGTAACAAATAGGGTATGGGTAGATGCATGTACTTAGGCTTATTTGTAAATTTTAATCTTTGTAGTTTTGTCATGGACTTGACAAAGGGAGAGATTGTTAGATACTTTGTGGCTTGTCAATGTCCATTCCAAAACTTGTAAGTACATGCAGAGTGATCCTTAGATTGGACTTTGTTATGTAATTTGTAATATTATGTAACTCAAGCACAAGTCTGGAAAGTACTTCAAGAAGAACTTAAAGCTAGAAGACTACCGAGCAATAAAGGCTTATCATATTAAGTCACAAGATCAAGAGAAGAAGTGACTTGAGCATCATATTCAAATCAACTAAAGATTCAAAAGGAAGAACAAGCTTCAACAACACAAGCTTCAAAAACACTTCTATGCTTCAAAGGTAAAAAATTAAGGCAAAGATGAAGGTAAATAGTGTTTGTGTAAGACCAAACAAGAGCCTAGGTTTGTTTAGAAAAATCAGCCATGAATCTAGAATGGTAAATTCATCCAAATTATGGTCTAATTGAACTTAAATTTGTAAAAATATGTTAAGGACATATGGACCCAACATTAAGATACAATGTTGATGTCTTAGAACAAATGTGCAAAAAAATAAAAATGGCTCAACTTAAAACGACTATAACCTTTGATCCTAATATTCGCTCGGGGCCCGTAAGTACTCAAAATGATCAGCTCGATGAGTACTATTTGAAAATAAAATCAATGATGAAAAATTTAGGTCAAATATCTGGACTAAGCCAAAAAAAAGTTGGACCGGTCTAGACCTTGATGGACTGAGCATTGTGGGGACCTGAAAGTCCTAGACTGAGCTACTTTTTTGGGGATCGATCAGGCACACGAAAATTCAAGAAAATATATTATTATTTTTTTAAGAACTGTGGCCAAGATCATTTTGACTTATGGATTAGGGTTTGTGCACATCCTAAACATCTATAAAAGGATCTTTTAAGCCTAAAAGACTATTGAACAAATTGGCAACAAAAAAAAACGTGCGAGAAATCTTTGGTGCTCTATTCTTTTTCTTTGTGAAGAAACTATCTTTGTGTTGAATATTGATAAGATTCTTGAGGCTTTTCATTCACAACTCCAGATCTTAAGGGGAAGGTTGTGATCATTAGGAACCCCCCAACAATATCAAAAAGCTTTGAGAGCTAGATCTCTTAAGATAAACTCCATTAACCAGTTCATTACTAATTCTATAGATACATATACTTTTAATAAGCATAAAACCACATTAGTTAATTGAGTTTCATTTGCCATCACTAGAGGTGTTTATTGTGGATAATAAAGTTAGATCCGCCTTTTTAAAGATGCACAATCCTTGAACTTCATTGAGTATTTTCTACCTATTGTAGAGGCATTGCTTAATACTATATCTCACTATTTTATGTGATTATTATGTTTCCATCGTAGACATTGGAAATAGATATGACCCTCGCTGGATACACCAAGGGTGGTAGACACATTCACCAGAGATACCAAATGTAGACTATATTATTAAGGTTTTTGTAAATGTTCCCTTGTAAATTAAAATTGATTAATAAAATTTATAGGCTCAGTGAGGAAATTTTGAGAGTGGATGTCAGCCCTGAGGTTTCCGAATAAGTATAAATTTGTCTTGTGTGTCATTGTATGTTTTGTGAGTTGTGTATATTTATCTTATTTCTATATTGCACATCACAACATCTCATCAAGTGTATTCAACTTCACATAATTACGTGCACACATCCGGTGGAATTGGTGGTACTACATGAACATATTGTACATCATCCTGATAGTGACTTAGCATCACAAACTAATAAATAGTTAAATTATTGTACCTTGAAAAAGTGTCCTATGGAAGCTTGGTAGAAGTGATTTGACATTGAATAACTAACACTTGCCTAAGCAAATAAAATTTCAAAAACTAGGGAGATCCTATTCACCCCCCAGGATCATTTAGGACTTCGAATTTCAATGCATACTCTTAGAACTACTCCTAAGGTAATATTAACCATATTTGCATATAAATTCATTCAATATAAAATAACTAGTTTTTTTTTACTTTTTTTTTCATTAACTTCATAATAATCACAACCATAGTTATTAAACTTGGACTGGACCGGTGACCCAACACATTAAATGGTCTGTGTTGCTAATTAGATCATTTTTACAAAAACCTAGTCAAACTCGTTGAAACCCAACGGGTTTTTAGTCAAACCATTCAACCCGACCAGTTAAAGCATCTTTTGAACTCAAGTTACTAGATTAAAAAAAAATACAAAAAACAAGTTCTACTGAGAATTAAACTCAAGTTATGAGATTCAAAGTCCAATGCCCTAACTATTGTACCATGGAACTATCTTTTGCTTTGTTCCTAACATCGAAAGTAATAATTTAAACAAAACCTTTATTTTGGTCATGCATATTTATGCATGCCTTTTTGTCTATTTACACTATATTTTTAAGAACATGTGATAAAATTATTATATAATTTTTCATCTTATTTTTCTTATTTATTTAATTAATTATTTATATTATTTTTAATTGACCTTGTGGTTCGACCAGTGATCCACTAGTTGAACTGGTGACCCGAAGACCCTTGTTCTCAGTCGGGTCAATGTCCAGTTCGGATTTAATAACTATGGCCGCAACATAGCAACACTGGTATATGAGGTGGTTATAACTTGGATAATGGCAAGTGCAAACTATTACATTGGTTTAAGATATATATAGTAGTTGCAAAAGGCCAAATTACATCAACAAATATTCACTCACTAGTACATCACACGTCTCTTGGACTCGATTATTAGAAAGTTTTGTTTAACTATGTAAGAGTACAAAATATGCCATTGTTTTGGCCTACACGCGAGTTGTTTGACCTTGAGAGCGCAACAAAATTGTTGCACCATACAAATACATTAGCTTAAATGATTGGCATTTAGTGGATGTAATGATTTTATTTTAAGTTGAATATTATGTGTATGTATGTGTTGCTATTGTTGTGTCAAAGGGTGTTATGTGTTTGTTTTCGCTACTTTGTATTATTTTAAATTGTTTTGTTGGTGTTTTGGTGATGAATTGAAGGTGATTTGGGATTTGGTTGAGTTACATTGGGATTGATTTTGAAGTTGAGGTTGTGTTTTATTGGACAAAGTTTGGGGTTGATTTAAAGGATCAGGCATTATTAGGTTTTTTAGATTTAAGTTGAAATAGGTTTAACTAATTTTGGCACACATCGTGATCCATGCATGCTATTACTAAACGTATCTATCATGTTCTTAACACCATGCTTATGGTTTAAACTTGCTTTTGTATCATGTTATATTTATTTTAACTTGTGTAGTCAATATATATAACTTTGATCATGAGCGTAACAAGATTAGGTTGTCAATTTATTTTAAAACTTAAAATTTAATTTTTTCATGATTAGATTGTCTTTTATTGGTAGACTTTCTTAAACATTTTCTAATTATATAGTATTTTTTCCTTTCAGGAACATTAACCAGGCCTTGCCACTTGATCTTCCAGTAGTTGAAGTCAAGGTGGAGTGTTGAGGAAGGGCTAATAGAAGATGGTTGATGTTTTGTTAGTTTACTTGACAAAAAACATCTAAACTTTGCAGATATATGAGTGTTTGTTGCCTTAGATTATTATCATTTAGATAGATGTATTGATTCTTAACTTATTCAAGCCATTTGTTTGATCCATTTCTTATATTAGTTCAATGTACCTACATACCATTGATCATTGAAAATATTATAAGAAAATTCCATCCTAAATTTTATAAGGGCTCTAGAACGGGTTAAAATTGGATAAACTGGGTTGACTCTAAATTATTTTAAAATTTTTGAGACTTTGGCATTTAGAAGTGGTTTGTATCTATCGGATTGTGCAATTCTGTCGGAAAGAATTATCTATGCTTTACTCAATCTTTGTGTTAGTTTGGTCAATTTCCCATGCACAATTTATAGGAAACCTCGACAATGTCAAGAAAGCTAAATTTATCTATGCCTCCTTGACTTGAATTAGCGGTTTATTTTGTGAACTTCTAAGGAACTACAATATAGTATTTTTATGATTAGTTAACATATGTATCATTATCCCCCGTTTGCCTACTGGCCATAAAATGGGTTTGTGCTTACTCTACAACAGGGCAAACCCTAGCGACAAGTTGCATGTCAAGTATGTAATTTTGAATAGGCTATGTTCATTGCATACAATTAAAAAGTGACTACTCGTACTATTACAGAAATTAATCATTGGTTGATCAATACAAATATACAAGTGAATAAAGGTAGATTAATTTTAAATCAATAATCTTCAGTAATATACTATAACAATCAAAGAGCTCAAAAAGCTGGCAAAATAGAATGTTCATTAGCCCATAGATAGTGAAAAGTCTCTTTACTTTGTCACTGCAAGACGTCAGATCTAAATGTGGAAAGGATCATTTCTATAAGAAGATGAATATGTGACTTTGCGAAAAAAGTCACTGGGAGAGAGGTGAGTAAAGCGATCAGAATGGAAATCCATGCCAATCGATGGCCAAGCATGATAAAAAAGGTGGCACCAAATGCTACCATCATGGTTCAATAGAGAAGAATAGTGTGGAAATACCAAATATCAACTTCCTTGGAAGAGACTTGAGGAAGTCTTCTTATGCATATTGTGAAGTGAGGATGGATAAAAAAATCATCACAGAAGTAGCGGAAGAGAAGAGTGCCAGTGCATCTGCTATGGAAAAAACCATGAATGACTTGGTATTTAGGAAAATGGGAGTGCCTTCATCACTTTTGTTTCCACCGGGGACTGTAAAGGCTGCTGCAAATACCACTGTGATGATTAGTGTGGCGACAACCATGCAATATGATGCAGTGTCTTTCATCCACTTTTCTCCTTCCTTGACTAAGTCCTTGTGTTCTTTAGTGAACAAAATTGGAGGTGTTTTCCCAAGAAAATTCATTAATTCCTTGTGGAAAGGTTGTACAATCTTTTCCACTTCCTTCAAAAAAACATTATCATTCTTTAGACAAAGTTGGTCATGTAACCTGCTTGTAATACTCTCAGTTGTTAGTAAAAAATGTATCAAACTATTTCTAGATCCGGCCCAGTTTTTTCAACAATTTGGATGCAAAGTTTTCAAAGTTGGGTTCTAAGACAAATCCCAAAGAGCCTGTAACATTCTATAACTTTAAAATCAAAGTTAATAACGGAATTACAATCAATATAGAAAGTAGGTTTTAAAACCCAAACATTTTTTTTAAAAACATTGTGTGCTAATATGGCGAATCCGGACCACTCATTTGGTAAAAGGCCAATCTTTTGAATGCTCCGACTGGACTAGTGTTGGATCCCTAAATGGTTTGGGCTCATGCCAGACTTGGATGTACATCCAAACCTGTTTGAATTATTGAATGGCCATTTTCAACTAGATGAATGATCCAGACCGGTCTATTAAATTGTTGAGCCCAAACTGATGTATTTGCCTTATATTTTGTAGGTCTGTTCCCTCCATTGGCTTGCACTGGGTAATCCTCCTATCCTCTTCGTTGGACGGATCAACCTTGTTGACCTGGTAGCTTTGGCCTCCATACTGTAGAGGAGCTTCTTGGCCATATGAATAACACCCACATACCTCCAAGTGAGGATCCACGTGATTGTTCAATACCACACACGGTGTAGCTATTATATGGTACAGTATATACTTGTTAAAAAATTAGTGAGCCCTTAGCTAGGAATGGCAATTGTTTCGAGCTAAGCATTAACATCTGTCTGTTAGTCAAGAAAATGTTGTATAATTTTCTCAGGAAATTTTTTTGAGTAGCATTTGTTTGGTACTTGGAATTTTTTTTTAATTTTATTTTATGAGATTTTCGGACCAGGCTATTTTTTGTTTTTTGAGAATTTTCAATTTAAATGGTTAGAAAATTTAATTCTCTCGGATTCTTGCCACTTTCTTTTCTAGCATATTCTTGCCAAATACACCCAACTGTAAGAAATTTTAGGCTATCATATACCTTTCCCAGTGCAGCCATAGTTTGGAAATACTAGTCCAGTTTGACCCAAAACGTGGGCCAAGATAAACAATCAGCCTTGTCGAATCAAGGACTTCAACATCCCCTTCCCACCAGGCTAGCTGGGATTTGGTGCCCTCTCCTAAAGTGCCTCTAACCTACCCCTTTGCATGCAGGGGGGGCACATCACTTTGAAAAGTAATTTCACTTTTGGGGGGAGGGTGTACATCACTTCTTAATGTGATGTGTCCCCCTTGCATGCAAGGGACAGCTTAGGGGGGCACTTTGGGAGGGGGCACCAAATCCTGGGGGCTAGCTTATTTGTCCAAAAAGAAAGACAACATAAAATTCCTATCATTTATCCTATAGAGAGATTTTTGGTCTAACCATCTAATAAATCCATCTAACTATAACTCTGAATCCTCTTGCAAAAACAATAGAAGGGAGCATCTTACATTAAGCGGTAAGTGACACGTGGCATGAACTATGAACTAAACTTTTTCCACCCATGTCACTTTCTCGATGCAGGAAGCTCCTGTCTCTCTCTCTCTCTCTCTTATGGGCCGTCGCTATTGTTGTAGAGAGAGAGAGAGATGGCTTTGTTTAAGTTTAGTATGGACAGAGAAGGTGAAGAACATTATAATTTATAAATACCAAAACATTTTTGATGAAGGCAAAAGGTCTCCTTTACGACCAAGGATCTTTTCTCTCTTTAGTGATTAAGGAAAAATAACTTAAAGCCGTTGGTGACCTCATATGCTTATACCTTGTTACCAAAGGCTACCGCTTCAATACCTCCATGTCTTGGGCCCAAATAACTCCAAAACTTACCAAGTGGGAAAAGCAGATGCCATACTCGCTACCAAACAGAGCTCTCAAACACATTTCTCACCTGGACTTCCCATCTCAACTATGAATTTGCTTGTCTCTGTTTTATATATCTCTCCAATCCCCTCATGACATCATTTGATCTTGCAATTTTACTATTTTAGTTACCACTTTGCGTGCCCTCTGCCACTGCTATAAAGAAAGTATGTTTTCTCCTATGACTAGTTCATATGCTTCTTAGGGTGCTTCACACCAAAATAACAATCCTTCTATGCCTCTTATCAATAACTAATCAAAGAGTACATATTGTAAAGAAAAGGCACTAAAAAAAGAAAGAAAGAGGCAACACACACAAGACAGTGATTTAAGTGGTTTGGCAAGATTGCCTGCGAACAAGGATTCACAACAATTCCACTACGTTCATAAAAAAAGAAAAATGAATTGCTTTACGGAGGCTGCCTGTGTGCTGGGGGCACCTTTTGTATTTTGATGCTGCACAAACAATATTCTTCAGTCAATACTACTCCCAATTGCTAATCAGGCTCCATCCTCAACAATTTCCCATTTGGAGATTGATTACGATAAATCTAACTCTATCTGTAAAATGCCAAACAAAAGTGCAAACTGAGTGTGAATCTCCTCTCATATCTTCAAGCTAGAATACTGGCAGAAGCTAAACATGTCTCCAGCTTCTCAATAGTAACCACCTTGATAAACATATCTACTGGATTAATAGTGGTGTGAATCTTCTCTAAGATTTTACTCACTCTTCTAGAAGTGAAAATATAAAATGATATCTCATATCAATATGTTTTGTTCTTAAATAAAATGCTGATTTCTTTGTAAGATGAATTGCAGTTTGACTGTCACTATATGTTCTGTCCTTACATATCATCTCTTTGCACACTTTTATAGCTTCCACATACTCTACTTCTGTAGTTGAGAGAGTAACAATCTTTTGTAACTTTGAAACTCAACTCACTGTTGCACTACCCAAAGTGAAGATGTAACTTGTAGTACTCTTTCTGTTATCTAGATTTCATGCCATGCCAGAATCAACATATCCTTGTAGACTAACTTTTGTACCACCATAGCACAACGACAAATCTGTAATACCTCATAATCCACTTCATAGCTCACTAATGTTCATTGCCTGAATTATTCATACACCTGCTCACAATTCCCACTACATGAGTAATGTCTGACTTAGTGTAGACCATGACATACATAAAACTACCAACTACAGATGCATATGATATCTTTGACATGTATTTGCCTATAACGCCTCACATTTAATTCAAAGACTTCTAAACTCAAAATTTAGACTTAGAGCATACAAAATTCTTAATATGAGTGAAAAATTATGGGTAAAGTGTAGAACCTTTTAGGCAAATATATGTCACCTAATAGAACAAAAGAGAGAGGAAGTTAGAGCTCGTCGATTCAATCATTTTGAGTACTTATGGGTCGAAATTGGACGTCAAGAGCAAAAGTTATGCATGTTTAAAGTTTAAAGGACAAAACTGGCCCTAGAGTAGCATCTAGACAATCTTAGATCGATCCAAGAAAATTCTAAATTGATTCAAGATTGTGATGTAGTTAAGCGTTGAGGATGAATTCACCTAATAGATTGAGAACAACCTTTCATAAACCTTTTGATTTTCGTAAGTGAAAATGCCAAGAATAAGAGACTTGTTGACTCTTCTAAAAGAAAAATATCAAGAATTTAGGGTAGAGAACAAATCTCAATAACTGAAAACTGTATTCAATAATTCAATAATGTCTCAACTTGATTACAATGGAGAATTTATAAAGCTAAGGCTCTAAGACCCAAAATGGAAAATTCCTAAACAACTTTGATTTCCTATTACATTAGAAATCGTTAAAAAGAAGAAAAATTACAAAAAAAAAACAATTTTTTTTAAATCTCTCCAATATACTTAAAAATAAACAATCATGATATTTCCTAAAAAGAATCACATTGAATATCCCCAAAATATGCAACAATTGGACATTTTTTGAAATCGCAAAAAATACCAAAAAGTGGCCATTTGAGAGCCTAAATGATGGATTTTGGGAGTCTTCCGGACCACAAACCTAAATTTCATTTTAAAATATCATGAAGCTTGTTAATCTGGTTGTTTCGAGTACTTGTAGGTCAAGATTGGACATCGAAAAAAAAAGTTACGGCCGTCAAAGTTTAAGGGCCAATTTTGACTTCTTATGATCAATATGGCTCTATGAACTAGTTTACAACTTAGTGCACTACATCATTCTCCCTTAGTTGGAGAGAATTCACCCTTGAATTCACATTCTTATCATTTGAACTATCATTATGATCTAGTATGAGATGCTTCACATTAAACACATGAGATTTGGGAATGTGACTTGGGAGCTTTAAACGATATGCATTAGCAATGATTTTTTCAATCACTTCAAGATGACCAACTTTGTGAGCAATGAGCTTGTTGTGTTCCTTAATTGAAAACCGATCCTTAGTCAAAATAGCCGAAATAAATCACCAACTTCAAATTCCATATAGTGCCATTTCTTATCAGTTGTAGCCTTATACTAAGTAATAATATCCAAAACATTCTGATAGGTCGCCTGATGAATCTATTGGAGTTGTGTCAAGAAATCTTTTACCTTTTCATTGCATTGTGTCAAATCTGGTACAAGTGTCAAACCAATAGGAGATCTTGGGTTTAAGCTATAAATAACTGGAAATGGAGTGAATCCAATATTCCTACTCACAGAATCGTTGAATGCGAAATTTATCCTAAAAAGGATTTTGATCCCATGTCTTCAAGTGATCCCTAACCGAGCTACGTAAGAGATCACCTAGAGAACGATTAATAACATCTATCTAGCCATCAGTCTAGTATGATAGGCACTGCTAAATTCTATCTTGGTATTAACAAGTCGCCACAAGCTTCTCCAAAAGTGACTAAGAAATCACGTGTCTCTATTTAACACAATAAATAGAGGAAGCCTGTGAAGATAATAAACCTCTTGAAAATAAAGTTACACTACATGCATTGCATCCATCCTCTTCTTGTAAGCAATAAAGTGTGCCATATTGAAAAATCGATCAACAACGATAAAGATGAAATCCATAACCAATTGTGTACAAGGAAGACCCAAGATGAAATCCATACTAATATTAGACCACGACTACTTTGGAATAAACAGAGTCATATATAAGCTAGCATTTGTTGTTTTTTTCTCTTAGAGACTTAGCAAACATAACAACCATCTACAAATTATCATACTTCTTGATGCATAGTTGGCCAGAACTATGATCTAGAAACAAGCTAAAGCATTTTTTCCATCCCCATATGTCCTTCATTATGCAACTCCTAATAATCTTTAACCAAAGACTAGAATTTGGTATACACAATTAATTCTCCTTAAAAGAGAAATCCATCATGCATAAGGTAATCCGATCTAACGCTTGTCAATACATCCTCTATAACACTTGCAAAATATAGATCGGAAGATAATAACTCTTAAAAATAATTGAAGCTAAGTACCTGAGTGTGGATAAAAATGAGTAAAGAAGTCCAATGGTTAAGGGTATTCGCTACACGATTTTGAGAACCAGACTTATGGTTGAGGTTAAATGAAAATTCTTGTAGATACACAACCCACTTAGAATGTTGAAAAGAAAAATTGTCTTGCCTATTGATATATTTCAGAGCATTATGATTAGAATATAAAACAAACTCACTATGGAGTAGGTAATGACACCAATGCTTCAAAGCTTGAACCATAGCATATAATTCAACATCATAGGTGCTATAATTCAGCTTAGCCCCATTCAACTTTTCATTGAAATATGAAACATGTTTACCATTATAGCTTAGAACTGCTTTAATGGAAGCTTTGGCAGCATCACAATGTAATTTGAATGGTTGTGCACATTTAGGTAAAATAAGAATTGATGTTGAAATCAACTTTTGTTT
This sequence comes from Platanus orientalis, assembly GCA_025762735.1. NCBI lineage: Eukaryota > Viridiplantae > Streptophyta > Magnoliopsida > Proteales > Platanaceae > Platanus > Platanus orientalis. The sequence goes on along the minus strand of JAOXJP010118029.1, from coordinate 2,218 downwards.
GATACGAAAGAGACCAGTCTCAGCATCCTTGGACTATAAAATTTTTCAATCTTCATACAATATATAATTGGGGCCATAATGGAGCTGAAGTGGGGAATGAACCAACAATAGAAATATGCTAGCCCATAAAAACTTTGCACTTCATGAAGGTTAGATGGTCTTGGCCACTTCTTTATCATCTCTATCTTTAAGTCATCCATAGAGATACCATCCTTAGATACAACATATTCAAGGAATAACACATGATTTGTCATAAAGGAGCCCTTATTGAGTGCTTCGAAAAACTTCTCCTTGTGTAAAACAGACAAAACATCTCGAAGATACTGAATATGTATTATATGATTAGCACTGTAAACTAGGATATCATCAAAATAAACAACCATAAAGGTATCAATGAAAGGACACAAAACCTGGTTTATAACCTTCATAAAGGTACTCGACGCATTAAAAAGACCAAAAGGCATCACTAACCATTCATATAGACTTTCACAAGTTTTGAAGGTTTTCTTCCACTCATCACCTGGATGAATTTAGATTTGGTGGTAGCCATTCTTTAGGTCTAGCCTACTAAACACAATAGCTCCATATAACTGATCTAATAAACCATCAAATTGGAGAATAGAAAAATAGTATTTAACCGTAATCTTATTAATAGCTCAATTATTTACACACATACGTTAACTACCATCCTTATTAGGCATGAGTAAAGCAAGTACTACACATGGGCTAAGACTCTCTCGAATATGACCCTTAGATAAGAGTTCTTCTACCTATTGTTGAAGTTCCACATGCTTCTTAGGGCTCATTTGATAACGTGGTTGATTAAGAAGATTAGAATATGGTACCAAATCAATCTGATGTTATATGTCCCTTAAAGGTGGTAACCCATTAGACAAGTCACTAGGGAATACATCTTGTAACTCATCAAAGAGATATTTGGCAGGCTTAGGAATTATAGTATTGTTTGTATTATTCATCCTTACTAACACATAGACCATCCAAGATTACTCCATCTTCCCTACAAACTTATGTAATAATAGGATATTAAAATTCTCCCTATCTGGTGGTTTAGGTGTAGTCTCCTTAGAGGGCATAAGAACAATGCGGGTAATGTCCTACATAAAAATGTAGGTATTTTTACACCCATAATGGGTGACACTCCTATCAAATTTTTAGGGTCTACCCAATAGAACATGACAAACATCTATATTGACAACTTTACACCATGCTTTATCCTTATACTTAGAGCTAATTGAAAAATTCACCAAGTAATGTTTAGAAACTTTTACCTTAATTCCCTTCTTGAGCCATGATAAAGTGTATGGATTTGGATGGGGTGTGGTGTCAAGCTTCAGTTTTTGAACCACTTCTTCTTCCACCACATTTTCATAACTTCTTGAATCAATGATGAGACGACAAATCTTTCCCCCAATAGTGTAAGTTGAATGGAAGATATTCTTTCCAAATCAACTCTCTCCATCTATTGCCTTTGGGGCAAAAGACACCCTCCTCATGACCATTGATTGGCTTTGATCACCTATAACATATTCCTCTTGTGGTGGGTTAACAGCATCGGTGTCGAATTTAGGATCTTGCTCAAAGTCACCAAGTTATTCATCATCACTAGCATTAGTCTCTACAAATAGATTATTTCCTTCACGATCACCCTTTCGGCATTAGATGTATCTATGACATGGTTTATCACACTTGAAGCACTTATGTGCTCTTGAGGTTGAAGCCCAATTTGATAGATTGGTGCTAATTGACTTACAAGTAACACTTTGTTGCTCTGTTGCATGGTCAAGGGTTGAGTGCTAATGTGGTTCTAATTAGTTTTTTTGTGCATCCAGGTCCTCTTCGGCTCATCTGTCGCTCAAGATGTAATGCCAGTTGATGCACTTCAGAAACTAAGAACCATAGTTGCAGGGAAGCTTGACGTAGGGTGCAAAGCTCTCTTCCTGGGAAGCTCGTTGGGAAATCTAATTTGATTCGGCTTCCCCAACTTTGGGGAAGCGCAAGAAAGCGTGAAAATGCATTTTAAGAAGCGTGAGAAGCATTTGGGGGAAGCATTAGGGAAACGATTAGGGAAGTGTGGGAATCGAATAGGGAAACGACTAGAGAAGCATTATTTGCACACACACAAAATCCACTAGTTCAATTATTTCAGCAATTAACTAACCAAATGCAAACAAATTTCATTATTTTAGCAATTCAGTAA
>JAOXJP010118018.1:0-13928 GCA_025762735.1 Platanus orientalis | reverse complement strand
TATAAGAGACAGAAATGCTTCTTTCATCTATGATCCTCCTAGGATCTTCAAACCACTAATTTTCACTTGTTCTTAAACATCTAAGGACCTCTTAACATAATTATCTAATTCATTGATCTACAATTTCCAATTTATCTTTTAAAACATACGTTTCTACAATTTTAAAGACTTTCAGCATATAGTGGTTATTTCACATAGAAAACCTGTGAGTAGATCTCTATCTCAGATACAAAACCTCTAATGGGATCTCTATCTCAGATACAAAACCTCTAAGGGGGTCTCTATCTTAGATACAAAACCTCTGAGAAGGTCTTTATATATATATAACCACTATGGTGTCCATCTCTAACTACTACTATCTCTTAAACACATAATCCAAAAGGGATCTCTAAAATAATAAACCACAATGGGTCTCTTCATCACTAATTTCTTCAAATAAAACCTTAAAGTCTCTAAATCATTCATAACTCTTATGAATTACCTTACTTCCCTCTCATCTTTAAATATAAACAACACTAATCCTTATGACCTTTACTTTTTATCAAAACTTACTTTTTAATGCAAAACAATCACATGTTTTATCATACTCATAACAATAATCTCATACACTATTATAAATCAAAATTCAACATATTACCAATTCTGATATCATTCTATAGAAGGTTTCAAACAAAACAATTCAAAGCTAAAGCTGAGCATGACATAGTTCACAAATTAACATTATATGCATGAGCCTTTCTAAACTTAACTTTTTTCAAAAATAATTTTTTATTTTTCAAAACTTATAGTCTTATTACAACTCTTATAAAATCATGGTTGATTCATTTTACAAAAATAAATGATTGCTTGACTCAATCTAAGTACAAACTAAAAATAATGCTTCTTTAAAATTATGTTTAATCATAAACAATGCTTATACTTTTATAAAATCACATAAATATTTTAATCCTTAACCACAACTTTATAAAATATTAACATTCTTCTTCTAAACATGATCAAAATAAGCTAAATAATTGGTAATCATTTCTTCAATAATAAAACATGATCAGACATGAAGAGTTCTTGATGAAAACTTTGCATTGATTATAACTTATATACTTTTTAGTCAAAACATAGAGATTTTCTAAAGATTCATGGCTTAAAACATGGAGAATCAATTTTTAAATTTTGGATAAAGCTCTAAAAACCTAAACAAAAAACATATAATCGTTATGCAATTACTTGTATCATTCATAAAACTTTCAAACTTATATTTTTTAAGAAAATAAGGCTTAAAATATAAAGGATCCTTTAAAAACTTTAAACAAAGCTCTAAGATCCTAAACAATGAACAAAACTTATAAACTTTATGTGATTACTTGCCTCTTATTGTTGAAAATCGAATTCCCAAAGCTTTTTGTGTTATTCCTTCTTTACTTCTTCTAAATCTTCAAAGTTTTTTTTAAACCCTAGCTTCTCTCTTCAAAATCCCTACTCTTGTGAAACTTTTCAAAATATCATATTTCTTATGAGTTTTTTATATTTTTATAAGCCTAAATAGCAACCCTACTTTCCAATTTCGTGTTTTGGTAGGTCTTTAATGAAAAAGTCCTTAAAATTGTGTAAAAATTACGGTTGTACAGAATTTTCTATTTTGATGATGTCATCTAGTCAGAATTTTTTCAATATAAACACCTAGTGGAAAAATGGTCATAACTTTCTCTACAAAACTCCGATTCACTCATCATTTTTTTTGTTGAAAACTATGACTTCAAGAAATTTTCAAGAATATATAATTTTCTCTCTAATTCGTTCTAAATTTTTATTGGTGTATTTTTAAAGTTACTCTAGAATCTATTGATTTAGACCACACTAGACGGTTAGACACTTTTTGGGAAAATTGTCATAATTTCTTCTAGAAAACTTTAATTCACTTACTATTTATCGCATTGAAAAGTAGACTCATATATATTTCTAAGCATATATTATTTGTAGGGTGATTCCTACAAGATTAATACAGATTGAATTATGAAATTGTGTCATCCGTCTAGGACAGCTTCAGAAATTGTTATGCGATTGACCTTTTTTTTGTTTTTGCTTAGTAAATTGTCTTTAACTTTTTCGTTTGGTGTCTGTTTCACTCACCATTTGTTGCATAAGACTCTAGACTTTCATGTCTATTCAAAGGTATAAGTTTCACTCCTAGATTCTTTCTACATTTTCGTTGGTACCTTTCTAAAATTATGTCAATGATCAGACAACATATGTGCATTTTATTAGTCCTATGTATGTACAGAACTTATGTGACATGTGTTAACATTCTAAGTGTGATATGTGTATAGTAATATGTGCATCTTGATGCGGGTGTTACAAAAAATCTATGTTAAGATCACTTAACATGTCCAAGAATAATGAAATGAAAATAATGAAAAGATATGAGAAAAGATCACAAGAATTAATGAAAGAAAAAGTAAGCATTGAAATGTATAGTGAAAGGTATAGGCTTGACACATAATAAACAAGTGAAAATGTAGAAGATCCCACCACTGGGAGTTAAATGTTGGCATGAGATCCAGCCATTGAGGGTTAAACGATGACATAAGATCCCACTATTAGGGTTAAACAATGACGTAAGATCCTTTAATTGAGGATTTAACGATGGTATAAGGTTTCATCATTGGGATATAAATGATGGCATAAGATCCCACCATTGGGGGTTAAATGATGGCATATATGTAAAAAATATCAAAACAAGTAAAAGAGATGACATAAAAGTAAAGTATATGGAAGGAAAAGAAAAAAGAAATAAAAGAAGAGTGTATAAAAGAATGGGAAAACATAATGAAAAAAAAGTACATGAAAATGTATGAAAGTGAGTAAGAATCTGTGTAAATGAAAGTAAAAGAGTAAAGTAAATGACTTATCCAACACCTAAATGGGAACCACATTGATCAATAAGGTAAAGGAAAAGAAAGAAAGAAAATGACCATACACGAGAAACATAAAAGAAAGTATAAATATGAAATAAAAGTCATGACAATAAAAAAAATTTGAAAAGAAGAACATATACAAAGAAAGCTCACATGAAAGCACTATATGTGATTTGATATGACTCTTCACACATTATTAGTCTCACTTATGACTTTTGTTCATATGTCTACTATTATAACTATGTCATGCTCTACTTGTCTCCATTTCAAGTTTTTTGTATAATTATGTATTAAGTCTGTCAAGCTTACCCAAAATTGACATCCCATAAATTGATTCATGATAGAGAGCACATGATTGAGTGCCTATGATTAGAAGGCACCATTGCTAAAGGTAGATGTTACTAAAGAGAAAGAGAGGCAATCTTAGTTTTGTATTATTATAAATATTAATACTTCACACTAGTGCTATTTAAAGCACTCTTTTTGAAACGATGTAATTTTGGGATTTACTTTTAAATTTTGAATTGAGAATAATGGTTTTTTACATTTCACTGGAGAATTTTGTATAATGTTATGATCATAGTGAATTTGATTATTTATATTTTGATTTAAATAGTGAATTGTAAAAGCATTGATGAGAAGGTAAGAATTTCGTTGCATAAATTTACAAGTTTAGTGAATGTTCTATGTTATATTCTACTGCATACAGTTATAAGAATAAAAATGGAAATGGATGTTTAAAGTTTCACGATAACCTTGTAAATGTTGTATATAAATGGATTGAATAAGATGAAGAGGTAAGAATTAAGATATAGAAAGTGAGAATGGTAAAACAAAGAAATGACAATAAGAAAGAGAGCTTGGGAGTGGACTAAGCCACACCTTAAGGTTTGAAGACCAAGTCTTAGGGTATGGAGTGGTCTACATCCTAAACTCATGATTGTCATGATCCGGGTTGGTCCTTCTCCAACACAACTCGGGTAAAGGAAAAGTCGGGTCGTGATAATTTTAAATTGAATGGATATATTATAGACTTGGTTTAGAATGTCAGACTATGTATGTATATGATGGAATGCTAGACTATGGATGGATTAGAATTGTCAAACTTGATGAAATTGTTGATTAGTATTTATTTTGCATTAAATTTGACTGCATATGTGTATAAAGATGTGAGATGTAATAATGTTAACTTAGGTTTATAATGAAGGATTTAATGTCCACTCCGAATCTAGAGCCCCAATGAGGCAGCCTAGGTGTTTGGGGTGTGACTCGGGCTACATAAATCCTTCCCCATATGTATTGTACCTTGAACCCATACATAATTTTTGGTTTACCATATAGAGAGGGAATTTCTCAAAAGAATTCCCTCAAGGTGTCCAATCACATCCCCATAATTGGTGGCAACTCCATCTTATGCACGAGAGTCCCAAGCTATGCATAGTTTGGCTAGATTAATTAGGGCACTATGTGTCACACCCCGAAACCTGTACGCAGGGATTGGGGTAATAATGCGGAAACGCAGGTGTGCGGCATTACGGAGCTCAGAGTGTGACATTACCGTTTCCTTGCAGAAAGGATTTCTTACTTAACTTATTTGTAGCGTACGTTTTTTTCTATTATTTTTCTTTCTTTCATCCAATTACTATCCTCAATTACTAAACAATTTCAGTGGGAAATATAATTATGCAAACACCCATTATTATCAAATGCAGCGGAATATATCATCATGCATACTAAACTACACAGTGAAAAGTAATCCAATAGCACCGTATATCTATATCAAATAAACTACTAAACTCCAGACTAAGCATATCCATGAACATGTAAATAGTAACATCAAGGGCTATCCAACTTGCCAACTAGAGTACTAACGTCCAAATAAAATCATGTCTCATACATCACCGTCTCATACATGAAGTATTTGAGAATACATCTAAACAGAAAATAGAAAAGGAAAACGGTCCTCTCGTTCAGTAAGAAAACTAGGACTAAACTTGCAAGATACCACGTACTACATGGTGTCTTCTGAAATGGTGTTAAAAACATGGGTAAGCTATAAAGTCCACGAGAGAATATATATAATGTCCCACGGAATAAATCGAATGTCACGAGTACGAAACAATACTAGATCAAAACAGATGAAATATATAAGAATCGATCTAACCATAACAATAATCCAAATCTAGTAAAGGTTCTAGAAGTCCGTAAGCTAAACAACAAAAGCTCATAACTGAAACACGTAATATGTAGCTCATAAGGAAAGTGCAATATGCAATGCAAATGTTTGCTTTAAAAATACTCATAAATAATTAGGCCTTAGCACCTCTCAAATAAGCTACATTAGCTAATAGATATCAAAACTAATGCATGCTCATAAAAGTCTAATACAGTTCTCAACTCATGTAACCCATGAAGGATTTCCATCAAAACACACCTCGGATCAAAACAACTCAACCCATATAGGGTTCCTGAACCAAATCTCGTTAAACCACCTCATAACAAATCCAACAGATTAGCCCACGTAGGGCCTCTAACAAAACTGAAATCATGTAACCCATGCAGGGTCTCTATAAAATGGAAATCTCGTATGACCCATATAGGGTCTCCAACAAAACTGTAATCTCATACAAAAATGGGACAACTAGTGTCATCTTCACCTATTAATGTCACCTAGTGATTGGGTCTAGAAATGAGGTCATCAGACCAATATAGCCCACAAAAATCTCCCAGGGCATCAAGGGTTAGCCCACAAAAATCCCACAGGGTGTTAAGGGTTAGTTCGCAAAAATACTTCAGTGTGTCAAGGATTAGCCCATAAAAATCCCCTAGGGCATTAAGGGTTAGTGGAAAACTGGTGCCGTCTTCACCTATTAATGTCACCCGATGATTAGGTCCATAAATAGGGTCATAAGACCAATATAGCATGCAAAAATCCCCTAGAGTGTCAAGGGTTAGCTTAAAAAAAATCCTCCAGGGCATCAAGGGTTGGTGGACAACTGGTGCCATCTTCACCTATTAATGCCACTTGGTGATTGGGTCCAAAACGAAATCTTTGGAATCGGAATAGTACTTTAAAATCAATGTATATATAGAGTAATATGTAATTGTATAAGGATACAATGCAAGAAAAGTCCAAGTAACAAAACTCATAAGTGAGACTATGTAAAGACCATACTTAAAACAAAATGGAAAGTAGTAGCTCATACTCACACCAAAACCAAATGCTTGGAAGTTCCTCTTCTAACTTTCTAAAACCAACAATAGTGTAAAAGTCCCAGACAAGTTATGCATGTGGATGTAAGGATACTAATATGGAGCTCATCAAATCAAGTTTATGTAGATATAATCAAGTGGAAAACATAATCTTAGCATCAATGAGAAACTAGCATACAAGATAGCATAAGCAACAGAGCTCAGAGTCAATTAAAGTGAATAAAGACTACCAACTAGCAATGATGATATGGATAGGAATCTCATCTATGGGAAAATCAAGGCAAACATCAGGCATAATGAGTAGGAATCATTTTTTCCTTTTTACTTTCATACGAATTTAACCTTCTTACATTTAATCATAGAGAGAATATCAAGATTTCAATGAATTCATGATAGTAGCAAAGTAGAAAAATTAAACCTTAACTAATACATACACAAGTCGGAATAGATTTAACCATTTACAAATAGAATCAAGAATTTCATGTAATCAAATTCTCTACCAAGGTATAATAGAAATAAACCACTCCATAAAATGGTTGGAATCATCAAACTCACATAGATTTAGTAAGAAGTAATGAAAATCTGTCATCTCACCTAAAATGACAACCAAATATAGAGGAAAGTGTAGAAAAATAGTAAAAGTAGAGCAATCAACTTGAAAACTCACTAATCCTCCATGAATTTAGTGTTTAGATGAAGGAAACTTACTAAACTTCTACCACAAGGCAACTAAAATGAAGAGAAATTAAAATCTAAGGATTTTCCAATAATAGAATGAAAGAATTCAAGAGAGTAGCTTATGTGAAAACTCACAAAAATTTTACGGATCTTCAAATCAAGTGATGTGAATTCACCAAAACTCCATAGATTAATAATCAAGTGATGAAGAAACTAGAATATCAGCCAAATAGATGAATAATCATAAAGAAACAATAGAAGAAACAAATGAAGTAGCATATCATGTATGTAAATTCACATAATCTCATGGATTTGCAAATTAAGTGATAAAATCTTGCAAAAATTAAAAAACTTCACCATCAAGTGATATAGAAATCAAAATACTAATCAAAACAAGGGAGAATCATGAAAAAGTTTGTAGGAGAACAAAGGAGTAGAATACCAAATATGTAAACTCACTCAAGATCTTATAAATCGAAACATCAAGTGGTATGGATTCAACAAAACCTCATAGATTAACAATCAAGAGATGAATGAACTAAAATACCAACCAAATAAATGAATCACCATGAGAACAAGGGGAATAACACAACATGTATGAAAACTCACAACAAATCTTATAAAACTAGAAATCAAGTGGTAGAAACTTACCAACTTTATAGATTTAACAATCAAATGGTAGAGGAACTAAAATACTAATCAAAATGAAGATTATCCATAAAGGAAATAGTAAGAGATCAAAGGAGTAGCACATTATGTATGAAAACTCACCAAAAACTTGATTTCCTCCTTGTCTAAGCTCCAAATTCTTCTAATAGTTCTTTCTCCTTTTCTCTCCCAAGCTTCTCTTATGTTTTGGTTGTGTTCTCACCTAATTTGGATGAAAATTGGGTTAAATTTCTTTTAGGATTTGATAACACACTTATAGAAAGATTTCAATCGCAAGGGGGAGAAATCCCCAATTTTTTTTCACTTCTAGGCAGTGGTGGTCGACCAGGACGACTCATAGTCAACCCAGGTACCCCCACTCGGTCTCCCAAGTGGTGTCGTGGGTGATCGGCCTGCTCAACCCGAAACCCCCATATTTTTTTCCAATAAAAACACTCTATAGTATATTAGCCATAACTTTCTGTAGAAAATTATAAATTAAGTGTTGTTTATTGCATTACAAAGAAGTATCAAAGACCTTTTGAAAAATGTATGGTACAAACTCTATTTACCTCAGGATTTGTGTCAATGGGTATGGGAAGTTACCCCAAATACATAGCCCTGTCAGCACAGACACTTCGTGGTAAAATGAGCATAACTTCTTCTAGAAAACTTGTAATTGAACACCGTTTGTCTTTATAGAAAGTAGAATCTTAGATATTTCCATAAATGTATAGCATGACTCCCAATTATCTCAGGATTTATATTAGTGGGTCAACGAAGGTACCCCAAATATGAAATTATGATAACTTTTGAACTTGACCGGTTCGAGGCCCAACTTGGGTCTTACACGTCTAACTTAGTCCAATGGGTTTCTAAACCACTCTATAGTCTGTTTGAACATATGAAAGGATAATTTTACCTTTAAATATATCAAATTACCTTTTTACCCTTTAAGTGTAATGCAGGGTTTTACACTATGCACCATCTCTCATATTAGATTTGGATCCTTTGAAAGAATAGGGATCATGTGGCTTACCTATTGATCAGCCTAAGACACAAGACTGAGAGGTCACCTTTTCGCCTTATCAAACATGCGGCACACTCACCTATAGGGGTGTGCATGGGTCGGGCTCGGGCCAGGCCTAGGTAAGCCCCGGGATTGGCCCACCATAGTAATTTCGGGCTTGGGCCCAATTTTTTTTTTAGAAACTTTAGGCCCAAGCCCGGCCCTTGTCATTTTATCGTGCTTCAGGCCGAGCTCAGGCTAGCCCACAACCCATTAATTTTTAAAAAAACACAATCCTTGATGTCTCTTTTTCAACACCTATTTTTTCATCTCAATTCTTTTGTGGACATTTTTAACCCTCAATACACCCGTGTCAACTTATAATTTACCATCTACACTAAAGATATTTTTTTATCATAGAACATTTTCTTCACACACATATACATAAATTTCGGGCTGGGCTCGGACTGGCACAAGCCCATGCTCAGCCTTAGTCCCACCTCATGGGAGGGACCCCAACAAGGTCCAAGAATGGGTGAATGGTGAAAAAGGAAAGGTGCAATAAAATCAAGATGCAATCACACGCTAGCCACAGCGTTTTACTTGGTTCAGCAAGACTGCCTACGTTCATGGGTTCACAGCGATTTCATTATGTTCAAAAGAAAAGATGAGCGAATTGTTCTATAGATGCTGCCTTGTATCCTCTCAAAAACTCTTTTTCGAAACTAGGGTTTTAACCATTTATACGAGCAACATAAAAGTAGATATCAAAAATACCCCCAAAAAAATTTGGGTAGGGGAATCCGCACCTGCACCCCCCACGAGCTCAGCGTGGAACTCAACCCACACAACAAGGACGTCTTGTATTTTTAAGCCGCCTAGACAGAATTTCTCAATCAGCAATATTCCCAGCTGCTAATCAGGCTCCATCCTTACCACATGAATTTTAGTGACCAATTTGGTATCGGATCAATCAGGCAGTGCCCCTTAGGAATTGTTTTCTTGAACATAAAGGCATAAACCCTTTGCAATCCAGTTAACTTTGGCTCTGTTTGGATACAGGCTAGATTGTGATGTGCCAGGAAGATGTGTTCAGCATGTACCGCCACTGTTTGTACTCAAACCATTCACAGGCACATCTGCCAGCAGTGCCAAACACAGGATTATGGCACAAAAACAACAAGACGCTTTTGGATCTCTCCCCTACATTGAAAAAACAGGGAACAATTTGTAATGTGCAAATTGTCCAAACAGGGCCTTTATAACCAAACACACCCTAAAGGTTCTAGATTCCAAAGCATTGCAACTAACATTGTTCCCTTGAATCTCAAGTCTCTAATTTCGTTTTGAACCTCAGGTTAAGAGCAGTTACTCTCTCTTTATTAGGACCTTTGGTGGGCAGTTAAGGGCAGTTATCAGTTATTATTTTTCCCGGGGTCCTCTTGGTAGGAAGTTAACAGCAGTTACAAAATTGAGACTGCAAAAGTAAAATTCCCTTTCTCTTTCTCTCACTGCCTTCTTTTGTCTCAAAAAAGAGAAAGAAAGAAGGAAACAATTATCGTCAGAAATGCATAGATTGAGAGTGTCATCCTTCCTAATATTGGGCTCCAAAACACTGGACCTTGTGGAGCAATTCTTCGGCCCACCGTCCCTCCGATCATATCTTGCCGAATTCCTCTCTACCTTCATCTTCGTCTTCGCCGGAGTTGGCTCCGCCGTCTCCGCCGGTAAGCATTCACTTGATCAAATGGTTCAGTTCGTCACAGATGTTATCTAAGTCACAGGGTCAATCTAATTAGATGTTTAGGACCGTCAGATCTGCTGATTTTCTTCCATATAGTATGCATTAATTCACACCTATAAGACTTTACCCTTATTCATTCTCCTTGTCCAGGTAAGTTTATGATCTCAGGCACCACGTCAGCTCAAACCTGCCAAGTGGCGGTTGCGTTGGCCCATGCCTTTGCACTGTTCATGGCGACCTATGTGGCAGGAAATGCCACGGGACATGTAAATCCGGCCGTCACATTCGGATTGGTTGTTGGACGGCACATCAGCATCTTAAGTGGCATTTGTTACTGGGTGGCTCAATTGTTGGGCTCGACCATGGCATGCGTCCTCCTGATGTTGGTCACCGCTGGACAGGTAAGCCAGATCAACGAACCCTAAACCATTGCCTTTTTTGTACATCCTATGGCTCTGATGATCCTGATCTGCCTTGTATTGCAGGCCATCCCTACACATGGGTTAGCCATGGGTGTGACCGGGTTTGGTGGTACGGTGATGGAGAGCACCGCAACATTTGCTGTCGTATCTACCGTTTTTGTGGCGAGGATGGACTCACAGAGAGGATCACATGGGATCATTGGGCCCATTGCAATCGGGTTCATGGATGGAGCAAACATCCTAGCATTGGGTCCATTGACAGGGGGTTCGATGAACCCGGCCCTATCATTCGGACCCGCTATAATCACAGGTGGTTTTAAGAACCATTGGGTGTATTGGGTCGGACCCCTTATCGGTGGTGGGTTAGCTGGCCTTGTTTATGGAAATATTATGTCTCGCACCAATAACCAGTCTTCTCTCACTGATGTAGCTTAGCAAATTTGTTCTTTGGGTCTATTCACTTCTCTTGCCATCCATGCTCCATATGCTATCATATACTTTGCTATTTGTTTTCATTTTATTTTGGGCCTGTGGCAAAATTTGATGTGGCTTTTTGTTGCATAAACAAAAGCGTGGGTTTTTTTGTCTTTTAACTTGGGTTTTTCTCTTTTTGTGGTTTTTTGTTCATGCTACAAAAAGCCACAGAAGATTTTGCAAGAATAGCAAAAAGATATGCTGTGGCAAATTTTACTGTGTCTCTTTGTAGCATGAATACAAAAGGCATGTGTTATTCGTTTTGACATGGGTTTTTTTGCAAAATAAAAAAGGACATAGGGCTGACTTGGAATGGGTCACTTAACAAGAGGCTCCTGCCAACCCATACCAAACCCAAATGTGTTTGGGTGGTTTTGGTTCATATTTTCAGCCAGGCAAGTAAACGGGTCTGGTTTAGGGTGAGGTCTTTGCTAAAGTGGCCAACCCGGTTGGACCAAGTGGGTTTTCTTGCATTTGAGTTGGCAGCTTCGATTCAATTAATTTAAACCATGGTCCTAATTAGCATTCCTAATATGCAAATCTGGAGTGCTTGGACTTGGGGCACAGAGTTCAGGTTCTGGTGTATCCGGATTGGGTAAGCCAAACAAATGGTATTTGGTTTTATATTGGGTCAGATAATTGATAAAAAGATTGTGGGCCGATGAGCCCAACCCAACGCATCATTTGATCAGAAACTTCGAAACTCACTCTTACAAAAGCTACTAACCCAAGGAACCAAGCACAAACATATCTACCCTTTTATTAAAATAAACTTCAAGGGATCCCCTCTCAAGCATAGTCTTCACAGGCTGGTAATGGAGCATAGGACCCAATGAAGATGTTACCGTAAACTAACCCGGCCAAGCCACCTCCAATGAGTGGGCCTACCCAATAGATCCAGTTTTCTGCAAAGTCTCCACTGACAATGGCCGGTCCAAATGAGCGAGCTGGGTTCATTGAACCACCGCTGAACGGACCGGCAGCCAAGATGTTTGCACCAACAATGAACCCAATTGCGATTGGAGCGATTGTCCCGAGCGATCCCTTCTTAGGGTCAGCAGCGGTGGCGTAGACGGTGTACACCAGTGCAAAGGTTATCATGATCTCCATCACGACGGCCTCGAGAGCTGACATCCCCGATGCAACACCGTGGGTCGGAATGGACTGGTTGAACCAGGACAAGTGAACCGGGTTATGAAAAACCAGAAATTCAATTGAGAACTTAAGAAATCATATGATGGTTAATTTAAGTTACATAATATGTTTTAGATGAACTGAAATTCCCTTAATTTTGCTTTAATGATGGGATCTAAGCAATTTACCTTGCCATTGGTGGCAAACTTGAGGAGGAAGCAGGCGACGATGGAGCCGAGCAGTTGGGCAATCCAATAGAGGATCCCAGTTAGGATTGTGATGTTGCCACCGATGGCCAATCCGAAGGTGACAGCAGGGTTCAAATGAACACCTGAGATGTTGGCTGCCATGGAGACCCCTACGAACAACGCGAATGCATGTGCCACGGCTATGGCTACTAGACCAGAAGGATCAAACGCAGCATCCGATGTCAGCTTACCTGCAAACGTGGCAGTCATGTTGTCATTCTATGTGGAACATGACTAAGGCTGTGTTTGGCAGCCACCTGTAATGGAATTATTTCATTTGAGTTGGCTTTTTTGTAGCCACAACCAAATAATTTGTAATGAATTCATTCAGATTTATAGCGATTTCTGCTTGATTACATAAGTCATTTCATTTTATAGAAAAACCTAAGATGACTTCATTACTAATTGTAATTAACAAATCAGTATAAATTTGAATGAGTTCATTAAGGTTCTAGTAACCATCATCTCATGGCTACAAATGCCTTAAAAGATTCAAATGAAATGATTACATTACAGGTGGCTGCTAAACAGGTTATAAGGGATTGACATGAGCTATTTCTAGTAACTCTAGCATAGGAAACCTTATTTTTGTGATTTTGTAGCATTCCCATTCAAAAAATTGCCCTGATTCATTTTTTGGTGGTAATATACTAAGTTTAAAAACATTAATTTCTTAATTAGCAGACAGAAAAAATGGTTCAATCTGATTTTCTTGATACGACCTAATTAGTGGCACCCGGTCGGTTCTGATTGGATCGGGTTTCGGATTCCAAGACGAATTGAACACCATCTGCCTTAATAGGTCCAACAAAATTTTAATAGGTGTTTGACAATGGATCGATTACATAGCGACCTTTTTAGCCAAACTTTGACAAAGAGTCAGATCCTCTTTGGTGGGTTCTTCTCGTAGTGATCCTGATCACCACAACCACAAGCAAGTAGATACGTATAGAACACTACCAGGGTTAAAGTGTCGAAAAGACATTCCATTCAAAAAATATAGCGTCATCCAGAAGACAAGTTAAAATCAAATATTCATTATGTGTCAACCCGATATCATTTTAGGAAACACCACCATAGAGGATCTTGAGTCATTATTGGAATCTTTTCTTTTATTTTACTTTCTTCATTTTTGCTTTCCTTTCCCTGTCTGGTTGACATGAAAAGCTAATTTTCTCATGGTTCGTGACAAGATTATCTCGAAAAAATCATTTTCAAGCTTTCTGGTTGTCATGAAAAACTGGCTTTTCAGTTTTTTTTTTTTTCTTTCTTTCTCATGATTCTTTTCTTCTTGTTTTTTCTTCTTGCGTGATTTTCTTTTCTATCATTTTTTTATTCAATTTCAGGACAACAGATTACAAAAGCTTGTACTTGTAATATCCAAACGTGTGTGTGTGTGTGTGTGTGTGTGTGAGAAAGAGAGAGAGAGGCCAACTTACCGTATGAAAT
>JAOXJP010118007.1:0-13928 GCA_025762735.1 Platanus orientalis | reverse complement strand
TTTAGAAGTTGTACTTGAATTAATGTATAAATGAAGAATTATCTAGTTTTATTTTTTAATCGATGGAGGTTTAGCTCCCTCGAAGAAGCTATCTTTTCTTGTTTTTTCATTTAAATTATTTCTGCACATTACAGTTTTGATTGTTACAATACAAACAAACATAGCTTTCAATCAAATGACTTTGTTTCCTCCCTCCTTTAAACCCCACGACGACTTGGATAAGGAAAGATTTGCACCTACATATGCTCTTGCACACCGCTTGAGTCTCTGCGACTGCATGCAGCTACTGTAATTGAGCGTCTACGACGATGATAAGCTGCAAAGTTTCATCGATTCCATTGGCACCATTTCTGGCAAACCCATTGAACTCGATGCCAACAAAGCATTCAAACTTGTAGCTACACCAAACGGGTTAAGATGAGAATTAGTCTGATCCAACTATAGCGACAACCTAGGTTTCTGATAATCTGAAATGAGGCTTTTGCACCTTGTCTTGTTGTGAACATGGCAGAGGGGATGTTAGTTAGCCCTCCACGCTTGGGTTTGTTTGAAGACGTTGTTTGCTGACAAAAACCCAGGTGACTAGTACCTATGGTGTTATCCTTACTTAATCCATCAACATACCCTACACGGCTAATATAGAGAGTCAGAGAGATGTTGGCCAGTGATGAGGAGATGAGGGGTCCACCAATGGCAGGTCGAAGAATACATTGTAAGATTTTGATTCAATCCAAGGTGTATGTTTAATTTAACTAGGGTTGGGCTCAATATATATTTTGGGTCAGGCCTGGCTTTGGGCTAAAACAAACTATATCCAAACATAGCTTGAAAATTACTTCGGACTTCAAATCTAGTTCAAATCTAGGCTTGAACTTGATCCAACCTAAAGTTCAACTTGTCCAATCCACCTCGAACTTGATCCAACCTAAAGTTCAACTTGTCCAATCCACCTTTCCTTCGAGCCTTAGGCCAGCCTGACCCAATTGACACCCTAATATAGGGCTAAAACCAGTAAAAAAAATTGTTCAAATGAACATTTGCTCCTTATTTAAAAGAGGCACCAAATTCAAAAAAACCATCACGATGTCATTCTACCCTTGTGATCCTCTCCCGATTATTAAAGCCCATATATTGTTCAGAAGATTTCAATGGTTGACATGTGGCAACAAAATAAACAAAACTAAAAATGTGCACTTCAGTTTATTGATTTTTTTGGATACATGTTGACCACCAAAATCTTTTGAATGTTAACTGAACTTCAAAAAATGGGAGAGGATAATTGCTCGTCAGCTTGTGTTGTGGGGACACAGGGGGACAAACAAATTTGGGCGTAGCATATTCTCTCCCGCGTGTAAAACTGCCTCCATTTCACCATTTTAGTTGCTGGTGAACGTCTTGCCACCTTTTTCTCACATGTTTCAAATGATTCCCACCCCATAAATAGACTAGAAATCCAACAAAATAAAGAACATGATAAGATTTAATAAAGGGTGCTTTTATTTACACCACACATATTTCTAAGCTATCCTCACTTAATTTTTTTTGTTTTTCCTTTTATACCCCTTCCTCAACTCTCTCTCTTACCTAAAATACCCCTCCCTTCCCTCTCTCTCAAACCCCCAACCCCCTCTCTCTGATGTCGGCAGTGGTGACAGCCCCTCCGGTGGCAATCCACCCCCTTCCTCTCTCTCTACCTCCTCTCTAACCTCTCCCTCTCTTCCTCCTACCCTCTCCCGCACCACCTCCATCTTCTTTTTTGTCTCCCTTCCTCTCTCTCTCTTCTCTTCCTCTTCCTCTCTCTTTTCTCCTCTCTCTCTCCCTCCCTCTCCCTCTCCCTCTCTTCTTCTTTTTTTTTTCTTCTCCCCGGTGACCTGTTCGGACCGAACAAGCCCCTACTACTCAAAAAAAAAAAGATGGAGAGGGAGAGGGAGGGGGTGTGAGAGAGAAGGAGAGATAAAGAACAAGAGGGAGAAATAGAGAGAGGAGAGTGAGGGGGAGAGAGAGAGAGGAGGAGGGGGTGTTGTAACTGCTAGAGAGGCGCCATAGCCGCCGGAGTGGTCGTCGGTGCGGAGTGGAAGACAATAGAGGTGTGGGAGGAAGGGGTATTTTAGGTAGAAGAGGATTAAGGGAGGCGTATGAAAGAAGGAAAAATGAGAGTGAGAGGTGGTTAGAAATTTTATTGGTGTGAGTAGCAGCTCCCTTAATAAATAAATAAAAACCACAACTGTATCTATTAAAAATAACAATTGTTTAAAAAAAAACCAAAGAGAGAGAGAGAGTCTCTCTCTATGGCTCATGGCAATTCTAATTGCCCTGGTCTTATCCCTCCTCCTCGTCTCCTCTTCCATCTAGCAATCAAACGGAGACCCTCGAACCGACATCATCACGAGGGAGTACAGAAAAGAGCATCCACACAACACTAAGCAATATATCCAAAACTTTGGAGAAAGTTGCAAAATCGTACAAGACCAAATGCACCGTAACGGGTTTGGCTTTGCGGAGGCAAGGGAACCTCCCAACAGGGTTTTTCTCATGGCCAAGTGCCTAGGTGACCTCTCTAAAGACGATTGTAATTCCTGCTTCGAAACCTCCAACTACATGCTTCCCGACTGCTTCCCGGCCACCGGCGGCCTCATTTACCTTGACGGCTGCTTCATAAGGGCCGATAATTACAGCTTTTTCAACGAGACCATTACACTCACTCACAAGGTAACACATTTTTTTTCTTCTTCAACCAAACCCATTCTCTTGTAATATTTTATCACTTAATTTTTTTTTTTTTTGGATAAAAAAGAGAGGTGCGGTGCGATCAATGAAGACGAGCAGAAGTTTAAGGATGTAGCTAACCGGGTGATCTCTAAAGTGGTTAAGAAGATGGTGAGGAATGATGGGTATGGAGATGAAATGGAAGAAGCATCCAACGGAATAATTATTACTACTCTGGCAAATTGCTAGAAAATGTTGGACCAGCGTTCCTACGATTCATGCTTGGAACATGCGGTGGTATCTGCCAGATCTTGCTTGCCTTCCACGGAGGGACGTGTTGTAGAAAATAAAATAGTTTGCAGTAACACTGATATGTATCAACTCACAGATATCCGACTAAGATAATTGATGGCAGTGGTAAATACGAAAATGTGAAGAGCATGTAATAACAATAACTGATATGTACGTAACAGATATAGTCCAACAGATTAGGTATCGATTCAATATATGCAAATTAAAGAGATAGAGACAACTTATCAGTTGATGGTTAAGCACGTATAGAACGTTGTCCTTAAAGTGATATTCGCTGGTCTGTTGCAGGTATGGTAGGCTTTATCGATGATCACCTCCAGGAAACACCAACCTCTTTGGTAGACCTCACATAGGTTAACAGAGACTCACATGAACAACTCAGACAAACTTATAGTGCCAATGGAGTAACATATATCAAAATCAAAAACTAAATCAATACGAAAACAATAAAGAACAGAGAAGGAGAAGATCACCAGTTTGCATAGAATCTTTTCTGTGTTCTTCTTAGTTCTCCTCATCTTTTATTATAGAAGATGATGATCGCATACAGACATACCTTCCATGAAAAGCTGGGTTCTTTAGGAAAATAATAAACCTGCAATTAATTTCAATAACGCGTCAATTAACAATTACCATATATTGTATCAACTAATTAATAAACCAAATTAATTCTAATCAATTAAAATAAATATTTTTATTTAAGTAAATAAAAAAACAATTAGTTCATGTAATCCACACCCACACTCACATCCACACCCCGCCCGGCCCCCTCCTGACCTGGCTCGGTTCGGTTCGGTTCAGCACACACGTATGATGCAAACAAACATCCCCAAACTCCTTTCTCCTCTTCAACCCCATTACCCCTTAGGGTCTTGCCTTTACTTATAAGGTGGATGTTGAAGTTCCCCACTTCCCATGTGGGACTAAACTTTCAAGGCAAAAGCCTTTGGGAGTTGGGTTGTACTTTGTTTTGGAGGGAAACACTAAAACTTTAAACAAAACATTTCATTCAAAGTTCCCTCCAAATCTTTAAAACAAACTCATGGACTTAAGTAACTCATGTGGGCCTATTTGGTCCACACAACTAAACAGCCCACAATGCACACACATATAACACATGATTCATCTTGAATCTTATAGACTTCAAATATAACAGAATCCATTTGATGGTGGATCTTGATCTTCTTAAACATGAGAAACATGGCAAGCTACTCCCTGAAAGTAAAGACAATGGATTAAGGCTACATGAAATGACTTAGGCAACCATAGCTCACCACATATCTCATGTTAAGAGGATGGGGACCCACCAATGAATGCTTACAACCATGTCTTTCAATTTCATTCATTTGAATGGCTAACAAAAATCCTATAAATGTTCCAAGAGCAACGTATAGTTAAATAATCTAGGCATGCTGATCTTTTGCATAACAAATTTCTTGCATACGACATATCCAATGGTAGGCCCCAAATCCAAGACCCATGATGCTCTCTAATTAATGTCATTCAATGAGGAATATTTAACCAAATAATAACAAACCCAATCAAAGTTTATCCGGGAGGAAGGGATAATTTTATTTATTCTCACGAGGATAGTATTGTTCTAGGTTGGTGATGAAGATTTTCTAGGACACTTAAGATGCTAATTCTAATGCACTAGAACAAAATTTTCTTGAAACCATTTTTTTTTTCACATGAACCGCCATTGTATTGTAAATTCCAAACCATGTTGTATACAAAATTATTTCTAAGGTCATGGCTAATTGTTTGAGGTATAAGAGTTGCAATTCAGAAAAAGGCTCCACAAATGAGAGCATTCTTTTTAAATATCAAATGGGTACAAGAGTGGACACATGCCAATACAAGGTGAGGTTAAACTAATGTTAAAAGTGTTCCTTCACATGGGAGGCCTCTTAATTAATCAAATTCTTAAAGAAAATTGTATATTCACATCAAAAGTGTCCATTTATGTTAAGGTTTTACAAGTTCGCTAAGGCTATAATCCTAAAATTAGGCATGAACAAGGGTTATGACCAGATTGCTCCTTTCTCTCAGTTTGTTGTAATGTTTTGGTTTTGTGATATTTGGGCTAATTTTGATAGTGTTTGGTTTTCAATAGTCTTTTTCCTTTCAATTCCTTGTTAAATAGGTTTTATAATTCGATTGAATGACTTCCTTGTGCTTCTCTTCAATGCAAAAGTCTGTTATCTTGTCCTTTTTATTTTTTATGATTGATTATGTAGGTGGTTCACTCTCATAGTACATCACCAATTTTCCCTTTCCTTTTATGGATTGTTATCTTATTATCATCTATTTTTATCAATAAATGGGCCTTACCCAACAAATAGAAAATTTTCTATAGATATGATTAGCCTTATCTTGAAAATTAATCAAGGAACAATTGGATTCTATTTATCTAATCCCTGGTAGAATAAAAAATTCATTCAAAGTTTCCACTAAAATGTAGTGCGTTGCATGAAAGGACACCCTTTCCCTCTTTTACATGAGTTTGATCGGACTTTCTTCTTAACAATCAGTATTTTATCATCCCCATGAGGCATGCTAAGAAAGGAAAATAAGTTAGTACTGAAGCCAGCTATAATGGAGAAACAATTGGAATAAGCTTAGGATCATATGAACACCAGGCTCAATATGATCCAACAAACTTTGGAATGCCTCGACTTATGGCTTCCCCTACTATAGGTAGGACATAGGAAATGTAAATTCTAGGGTTGAGATTCCCTACGAATATAGAGATATAAAATTCAACCATGTTTTGGTTGGATTGATTTTCCACACCTTGAAAAACATGATCCATTAGAGTTTATTTACAAATCCAAATAGTTTTTATGTTACCTTTGAAATGGCCAAGAATGAAAAGGCTCTCATTACTTCATTCCACATGCAGGAGAATGACAGAAGCCATGTTGGTCCATTTTGGACCTACTAACAATGAGAACCCTAATGAGATGTTGGAAAAGTTGTAGCATGGGACCAGAATTAAACAAAGCCACCATGATGAATTTAATGTCTTGCCAACTATGTTGAGAGATGGTAAAATTGGTCAGAAATGAATTACATTCATCCAAAGACTACAAGATGAGTCTGGCCAAGAAGTTTTAATGTTCCAGTCCTCAGGATTATTAGTGACAATGGGATCACCCTGTAGTCAAGAAGAGAAGTTTGCTTGACTACGAAAGTAAAACTATTATGTGTACATATAATCAACCTCCATCATTAATGAAATTCTATGTGTGATAATCCTATATGGGGTGAATAGGATTTAATTAAATTTTCTTAATTCTTGTTACCCCAATCTTAATTTTAGTGAGTTAAATGTTGATGTTCAATTTTAATTTAACTCAATTAATGTGTTTAGTGCTCAAATGCTAATGTTTGCAAGTATAGAAATATAAATTGACAATCACACAAAGATCACACACCACAACACAAGATGTATTGTGGTTCGGTCACACCAAGGCCTATGTCCACTTTGAACTACTCAATTCTATTAATCGATCACAATGATTACAATGAATGAAT
This sequence comes from Platanus orientalis, assembly GCA_025762735.1. Taxonomy (NCBI): domain Eukaryota; kingdom Viridiplantae; phylum Streptophyta; class Magnoliopsida; order Proteales; family Platanaceae; genus Platanus; species Platanus orientalis. The sequence continues at coordinate 7,370 of JAOXJP010118007.1, read as the reverse complement.
GATCAAACATTAAATTATATGTTTGGTGTCTCCGGAAAGCACGACATTGGTTGTCTCCAAGCCAAGGATTACAATTTGACACATGGCATCTCCAACCGTTGACACACCAAAATGGTTCTCAGTAATCAAAGATAGTTGTTTTGGTCCAACTAAGTGAATCGATGTCCCAAAGTATAATGTTGCTCTTAATAGTCAAATATACCAATATGATCAAAGAAAGCAAAGTCCCAATATAGAGAATGGCTCTCAATAGCCAAATATACCAATATAGTTTAATCTTTACCTAAATAAAGGGAGCATGTGAATTTCTATAAAAAATGCCAATAAGCATAAGTAATCATACAACTAGGTAAGCCTTTATAAAGGAAAATATAAGTGAAGCACAACAAGGAAAATATCGCATGGATGTGAGTTTTCTAAGGATTTATATGTAGAGCAGTGGTCTAAGTAAGCAATATGTAAAGCCAACCACAAAACTCTCTACAATGGAAGCAGACTCCAAAATATGAAGTTAAAGATTTACCTCAACCTTAAGGTTGAGAGTTTAAATGCCTTGAAGTAAAGAGCCAACCATCTTTGACCTTCCACATAGCTTCACTTGCAAAGGAGCCTTCCTTCTAGCTCACAAGAGAGAGAGAGAGAGAGAGAACCAACTCTCTTCTTCTTCTCTACATGCTTTGAAGTAGTTTGAATGAATGTGTATAGAGAGTGTAGAGTTTGTAGAACTCAAGTTCTTTGCCCAAAACCCTTTTTCTTTTCATTTACAAAACTCTTAAACCCTTAGGTATAGATGAGCAAAACTGCTCTTTTTTATGGATTGTGGCGCATCACAACCCTTGGATGAGAATCATTGAAAATGGGAAACAAATTCGAAATATAGATTTCAAATTTGAAAAGTACCGCCCAGTTTAGAGCACTCCGTTAAGGTTGGAGCGCTCCACTGGAAGCAATCGTTTGCACGAAAAAGTTCTGAGACTTTTTGGAGTGCTCCATTTTAGGGTTGGAGCACTCCAAACTGGGCAGTATGAAACTGTCAGTTTGGTTGAAGCACGCTAATTCCTATTTGGAGCACTCCACCTCCTTTGGAGTGTTCCAAATCATTTAGAGTGTTTCACCTTCTCTAATTTCTTATAGAATGCCTCTAAGACATTCTCTAACCATGTGGGAGGTGTGCTTGGAGTCCCTAAAGGTCTCTAAGAATAACCTTACCCTTTTTACATTTTATAGATGCAGAAGGACGCAGATGATGTGAACATGTCGCTCTGGACATTGCATGATCTCGACTTGCTTCCTTCAAGCTTTTTTTGGTCTTCAAAGATGATCTTCACCCATAAGAGACACAAGATCCTCCTAAACTCTAGCTTAAACATGTCAAAGCCTAGTTTCAGATCTATTGCTACCCTTCCACCCAATTAAAAGAAGTAACCTGGGGTGATCGTTGTCCCTATAAGGATAATTTTGATTGATGAGAGGAAGGTCTGACATAAGTGGGGCTTAGGTTTTTATTGTGAAGAACTATTCGTAATGGGGCATTATTGCAATAATATGCACATATTCTAATTAAGGAAATTGAGGCCACAAAAAACAATGGAGGATATGATCGAGAATGAAATCCCTATTGAGGTATCTCTCAATGCCTTAACAAGGGCTGTTCTGGCAAAAACCTTGTCAATGATAAGATAAATCTAGAATGTCAAGGTTAGTATTTTGGTGGAAATATGAAACACACATAATTTTCTCTCAAACCCATAGCCCACCAACTGGGATATTCGATCCATTGCTCCTAGGACTCTTCTATCTGTGTTGCTAATGGTACCAAACTTAACTATGATGCTCATTGTAAATAGGTTTACATTGCATTGGGGCCTTTAAAATTGTTACTTATTCATATGTATTGCCATTGTATTTTGGATATAATTTTAAGGGTCCAATGGCTTCAAACTTTTGAATTAATCAATTAGGATTTTCCCCCCACCAATGTATTTTGAATATCAGGGGTTCCCTACCTTTTGAATGGGATCAATAATAATTGTTTCGGCCTAATTAAGTGCGTGCTTACAAGTCAAAATAGTATTTCAAAAATTCTCAATGAATTAACAAGAAAAATAGTCTTATTAGTTATTGTTGGCTTGCCTCATGCCCTACCCCCATATTTTACATGATCACTAAATTTCCTTTAAACTGGGGGAATAATTTACCAATGTCAGGTCCTATAGATACCCACACATGTAGAAAAATGAGATCAAACACCTTGCAAAAGAAATGTTAGAGGCTAGGATTATATGTCCAAGCACAAGTCCTTATTCAAAAAAATTATTTGGGTACGAATAAAGGATGGATCATGACACATTAGTATTGATTATCAGTGCCTTAATCATTTAATTGTTAAGAAAATTATTTCTATTCTAATGATTGATGAACCTCTTGTTGTTCATGATTATTCCAAGTATAATTTGTAGTTGAGATAACATTAAATTTAGGTACTTGAGTTCGATATTCACAAGAGCGTATTCTAAATCCGTGAAGGACACTATGAATGTTAATGTATTTCAATCTTATAAATTCTCATTTGACATTCCAAAGTTTAATGAGTAAATTTGTTTAATCATATTCATATAAGTTTGTCTTTTTAATGATATACTAATATATAATCCTAGTTGGAGCAAACATTTAGCTCATATCAAGATGATTTTGAACGAATTAAGCAAGCACCAGTTATATGTAAAGTTCACTTTCAAATGATCTTAGGTGTACTTCGGCAACATTATTTCAACTCAATGTGCAGGTACTGATTTAGAGAATATACGAACCATGGTGAAATGGCCAAGACCTAAAAGTCTCAAGGCTTTATGAGGCTCTCTAGGCCTTACAGATATTACAGGAAGTTTGTTCGTGGTTATTATTAGATTTGCATTATATTAACTCAACTACTAGAGAATGATGCATTCTTTCGTAATAAAGGGACAAAGGACACCCTTTCCCTCTTTTACATGGGCTTGATAGGACTTGGTTTCTATTGGACAGACTATCATTATATTAGAGCATCTGCTATTCTCGGTAAGTGCTTGGTTTCTTTCTTTTCTTTTCAACTCTCTCTATTTTTTTTCCGGGTTCTTTTGTTATCCCTCCATTTTTTCATCATCCTCATCACATAACTATTATCACCAATATCATGCCCATCAAACTTACTTTAAATAATGGACAGGATAATTATAAAAACATGATTTTTAAGGCATTTTGGTCATGTTCTTCCTAGAAACTTCTACACTCCTAACAAATGCTAGGAGTTGAGTTCTTTATTAAAAGGCAGCGTTTCCACCAGTTTAATTGATTGTTTAAGCTACCAAGAATATTTGAGTATATTGTTTATGAAAGGCAATAAACTCAATTTTTCAAGCTCATCCATGGTGATATTTCATCAAAATGTTATCAAATAAAATATTTCATTTGAATTACAAATAACTTACTTGAATTTCTATGTATAAAAAATAATACCGAGAAGAATTCTTGAAGTTCTCTAAAATTTTCTAGATCTAAACTCCTCAATCTCTCCAATAGATACACACCCCAAATAACATTAGCTAGAAAACTTTAGAATGAGCTAGAAGAACTTTGATTATGTACTGAAGCTAACCTCTTAACAGCCTTCAGCTTTTTTTTTTTTTTTGGGGGGGGGGGATTTAAGGCCCCCCTTTTCCCCTACGTAGCTCCACCATTAGGCATACGTCACAAGTTGGCTTTGGGGTCACATCATATCTGGTTTGATTGGACAGATCCACACTAGTCTCTGCGTCTCTACTTAGGATGTGACATGATGTCTAACAAAGGGTACATTAATAATTAAACATATACTTATTTACTGTGTATTTAATGTAATACCCTCATTTGTACCATATGTATTGACCTAAACACCCTTTATTAGGCCACATGTCATGCATTGATTGGTAATGGTATGACATCCATTCATTCAAATAGGAGATGATTCAAAATCATTGGTCCTATGCACCCCAACCTTTATGTTTGGGAACATGAGGGGAGTAGTCAATTTGGGAGTAGAACATTCACTCCCTTTGCAATTCCAATAAAATATCAAAGGGTGATTTAACATATTATTTTGGGTGCCTCTTTGCTTCTTTATATCAAATCGTGTCCAATGTCTATGCGACCTGGAGCTGGCTGTATGGCTGTAATATTTTTAGATCAGCCAACAACCTCCTTCATGTCCCATGCTAGCTAAATAGGGTTGGGATTTAAATAGATGAAATTTTTTTTAATGCATATTGAGTATTTTCTCCAACCATAATGTATGAATATTAAAGATAGTCATGAAAGACAAGTTTAAATTTCCTAGCTAATAAAGGCAAGTTCTCTTGCATAACCCTTCCCCTAAGCAAAGAAAATGAACGTAAAATGCCTTAGTCACTTGACACAAATTAATGATCCGACCTGATCTTTGTAAGATTCACACGTGCTTCAAGAATCACCGACCTTATCACATATCCATATAGACTATTGATCCCTATGTGAATATAAAACCTTTTAAAATAAAGGTTCTTCAGTCAAAAATATATTTATTAAATAAATAGACAAACAATTACATTTAGGTTACTACACCCAAAAAATTGTCTACTCCTTGCGCCCTAACACAGGGCTGGCATGTGATGATTATTTTGAAAACCATTCTTATAGTTTAAACACTATATACCCCAGACTTGGTGTCTAGAAGTGTGGGAGTAGAACATATGCTGCCATAAATTTTACATGCGCACCATCGATCATATAGTCCTCTTACTATTCAACAAAGATAGCCAGAGCTAATTGTCTTTCCCAATATTTTTGAAGTTTAGAAATTGTAAATATTAGAAGTTCCCTATATGTTCCACTCTTAAATCCCATCTTTTATTCCGGTCACATATCCAATTGCGGACATGCCAATTTCATTATTTTCTTCTTCTTTTTTTCTTGTCAAAGAGAATTGGCTCAATTTCATTCAACTTAAAATTCCTCACATTTACAGATGTCCATTTCAATAATGGAAGATATTTGTTGAGTGAAAGGTGGACCATTCCATTTAAGAGAAGTGTGTTCCTTATATGCTCCTTTATGATATAGTGGTCGTGGCATAGGCAACTTTGTTGTAATCTCGTGAAACATATGAAATGGACACTTGGGGATTTTGGAGAGTAATGTTGTGATAGTCTAATATAATATTCTAAATCCTCAAGGAAATTTAAGCAATTCTCTATGTAATCAACTTATTATCTCCTTCCAGTCGCACATGGAAATTTTAGAGGTCTTTAACTAGTCATGTTTATTCACTTCTCAAATACACATACAAAAAACAAGTAGATGAAATGAAATAAAACACCATTTCCATTCACTAGTTTATTTTCACTCCCCAAACGATCAGATAATGTTTTGGTGACTTATTAAATGTGCATAAAATTGTAGTTACAGTTACACTATTGTCTTCAATGCTATAATTAATGACCATGATATGGTTAGACATAAAGGGTGAAAGCCTCTAATCATGTAATTGTTGAAGTAGCCTCATATATCTTTGCCCTGTGTTGACAAAATTAATCCAATGTGTAATGACATAAATTCCCTTAAGCCCACTACTACTTGTAATACCGATGCTCATAAAGGGTAAAAATGTAAATAACTATGTATAGGAGTACACTGTCATTTTATATATTTTATAAAGTCCATTGTAAAACTGTCCCAATAGCATATTTAGGGTAACTTCGTAGGAAAATCTGTATTAATCTTGAATGAGTTAGTTAGCAAATCACACATCATTAAAAAGGTTTAGAAGTCTAGTTTCCAACGAAACAAACGAAGATCAAATTGGAGCTATATAGAAGAGATACGAGCATTTTAGTACGGAGGTGAAAAGCTGGAAAAAAAATTCTAAAGAATTAGGTGCTAGGCCTGATCGATCAGGCCTCCCTCCGATTGATTCGGCCTAGGATCATAACCCCTCTTTGGGTTTATTTTGCACGTGCATTGTTTCTTTTGTTTGGGAATCCCTATAGGACGACTATAAAACCTATTTTTACCCCATTTAGGGTTTGTGTGACATGAGAAAAAGGGTTTTGGAAGGGAAAGAAGAACTTTGAGAATAAATAAGAAAAGAGAACTCTCCTTATTCAAGAACAAGGTGAGTCTCTAATGCTTATATATAAGTTTGTTTACTAATTTTCTTTGTAATTCCTTGTTGGCTTATGGATTCTAACCATAAAGCTATTATTTAACCTTAGGAAAAGAAAGCTATTAAAGAGAAAATGAAGTCTTACTTGGAGATCTTTTTTGTTATAAGAAGTAGAAGCTAATGGTAAGTAGTTATACAAGACTTATACCATTTTTGTTTATCTTCTAGGTTCTCAGATGTCTTGTATTGATATATGAATATTTCCTTATATGTTGTGAATCCCCCATGTTAAAATCCTATAAATCCTTACATATTGTATGATTTGTGATGGGATCTTGCCATTTTATTCTAGGATCTTAGAAATCTCTAATTTAATTTGTAAAGAAAAGTAGTTTTACATGATCTGTATATATATTTCCTTAAGATATTGGATTCCATAAGTTTTTAAAGCTTGTAAATTAAGATTCTATGAATCTATAATCTCCATAATAGTTATTAATGTATGAAAAGCTTTATTTGTCATAAAAAAACATGAATACTTGAATTGTAGTAAAACATCTTTTAATATATTAGTGAAAGAATGAAAAAATTGATTGAATTGAGTACATATGTAGGAAATGTTTATGATATATGTTGACTCCTATTAGAATGATAATAGCTTATAATAGCAAATAAATTGTTTAGGGATTGTTATGGAATGATTCAATTGAGTTATGAATTGAGATAGTAGATGATTGGAGAGCGTGTGTAATCACACACACACACATATATATATACCCCCTTTCTCTCTCATCCACGTGGATAGCCTATCTAAATTTTTGTTATTTAATTTTCTCAAAATACCCTTTAAAATATCTTCATTAAAAGTCAAGAGATACTAATAATCTCCAATATTTTAAGAAATTTTTTTAAACCTATACATGGACATATCTTCCTCTCTCTTAGCTTCTCTCAATCTCTCCACAAAACACTCCTACATTAACTCTATCTTGATTAGATTTCTATTAAAGTTGAACATCTTTTTCCTTTTTTTTCTTCCACCTCTTCATCTTCCATATATCCCATTTTTTTCTTTCAAATTTTTAAATATGCAAATTAAACATATACAACCTCCAAGATACCCTCTTCTAAATAGGGAGTGCCATGTCGACACTCCACTGATTTATTTTCTTAAATTATTTTTTGAAATAAATCATTTTTTGTAGTTTCCTAAGTC
>JAOXJP010117986.1:0-13929 GCA_025762735.1 Platanus orientalis | reverse complement strand
CTTAGAATAATCTTAGTCTATAGGATTAGATCTCTTTCAAAAGGACAAGTCCTAAGAAGAGTTGGATTGGAATCTCAAAAATAGAAGTGAGTTTTTGTGAAAACCCGCGGCTATGATTGATCACACTTTTTCTGTGATCGATCAGGGAACTGTGATCGATCAAGCCCTAAGATCACAACTCTAGGGTTTTTATTTTTTGCTTGAAAACAGACTTGTGATCGATTAAGAGATCTGTGATTGATTAGTGTCTGTAATTTTTCTGAACTTTGTCCTATTGCTTCTCTTTGGTTTTAGGCCTTTTTCCTTTAACTTCTGGGGATATATACAAATGTATTTTGGCCCCTTTTTGCATCTTGCACTTATCTTATGGTCATTTTTAATGATTTTAGTGCATAGTGCTAAGTGTGGAGATTTTTCAAGGTTAGTGCATATCAGGAGTACCCATTCAACTTTCTTTTTGTTATTCTTCAGGTTTAGCTTCTTTATATTGAGTCTTGATTTGGTTCTTAATCTTTGGTACTTGCCTTGATCTTGTAGCTCTTCATTCCATCTTTGCCTTCTTTCTTTCAAGCTTGGAGCAACGTCATGGACTTGACTTGACACTCTACAACTCACTATTTTGACATGGGATTGACAATATATAATCTTAACAATAACACCCTACACATGTTCACACATATCTTGAACACGTGTCATATTTATACTTTACATAGATAATATATATGTTCTACACACACTTAGAACTATTTGATGCACTCATACTGATCTATAAATTGACATAACTTTAGAGGGACACCAACGAAAATGTATGAAGAATTTGTGAGCAAATTTTATGTCATTAGATAGATACAGAAGTCTAGAGTCTAACGCAACAACAGTGACTAAAACAGACACCTGACAAAAATATTATATACGATTTAGTGAGAGAAGGTCTAAGAGAAAGAAAAATAAAAAAATGGGTAGCCTGATTGATCACCCACTTAGCCTGATTGATCGCCTAATGCGACCAGTTTTAGAAAATCATCTTTTTTTTGGGTTTTCTGAATTAGAAACTCCCTTAACGCGTTGTTGAGTCATATGTAATATTTTTGTCAATTCCATTGTCAAAACTCTCATGTATCATGTATATGTCTTGTAAGTGTCCTTGTCATGTCAAGAAGAAGACCACAAGTGAAAAGGTACAAGTGGACCAAAGACTTGAAGCCCAAAGCCCAGAGATTCGAAGGTATAATTCATGCATGCATCATAAAAGTGTTGTGAGGTTAAGTGGACCAAAATATATATCTCATCATACATGAAACAATACTAAAAAATCTCAAGGTATAAATCATAGAGAAGGACTAATGTGGGGAATTACAAGTGCAGATTCAGTCTGTCAACTCAATTGCAATATTTGTAATCGATTACAGCTTTAATCGATTACAAATACTATAATCGATTTGGGCACTGACTGAGATAAAAAAATAAGGACCTAAGCACTTAACCCCATGATTGCAATTGATTACAAAAGGGATTGTAAAAACCCAATTTTTGGGGTGTAATTGATTGTACAATTTGTAATCGATTACAAGTGTAACTAGTTACAAATACTACAATCAATTACAAGTGCGAAACTAAGAAAGAAATATAACTCTGTTTCAAAACTTTGGTGTAGATTAATTGCCCATTTTAAAAGATTTCAATTAATCATAGGAGAGGGGTCCACAACCCCTATACGAGGGAAACTTTCCCTTTAGGGAAACCACTTCAAGCCATTTTAGAGAGTATCCAAAAGTTTACCAAAAGTGAGCCTCATTCTTCTTCTCTCATTGTTTTGAGCAAAAAAAGCCTACTCCTCAATTGAATATTTCTCTCTAGCTTCTCGTCTTCTCTTCCAAGCTCACATATTTATAGAGAAGAGATCTTTGTGGGTTATCTCAAGAGAAAACCCTTGCGTGGCCTTACTCAAGGAGCTTAGGAGCCAAAGCTTGAAGTGGTGTGGGTGTACTAAGGCATATTAGCTGTACAAGGAGCACTCTCACTATGTGCTACTAGCAACATCAGCCAAACCATTATAATTTTGATATGTTTTATATTCATTTACATTTACATTCATATTTACATTGTTTTGCTTTCCCCGAAGACACCAGAAGCTTGACTACCTCTACCAAAGACACTTGAAGTAGTACACACTCGTCGAAGACACCGGGTGTTATTGGTTAGCTTGCTTGTGAGCAAGTTGTTGGGTTTTGTATGTTTTGACCTAGGTTGTAATAGTACCTAAACAAAATATACATAAGCTTGATGATGAGTTTTAGAAGAGTGGACATAGGCCCTCGTGCTGAATCACTATGAATCTTGTGTTATAGATTGAGTGTGTGATTATTTGTCTCTCTTTACTTTGTACCCATAGTTAATATTGCTCATTACGTATTTGTTTAAATGCTTGAGTAATCACATTGTTGCACACACACACTTGGACTAATTTTAAGAAGATTAAAATTAATCCCAACATTTCCAAGAAAAGGTAGAATAATTTAAATATCCTATTCACCCCCCTCTAGGAAACTTTTGTAGGAATTTCACACATCTTAGACTCCTTATGGACTAATATAAGAGATTGAATATGACCTAAAGAGGCCTATAAACCTAGCAAAATAATCAAGAGCAAGAGAAAGAGAAAAAGAAAGAGAAAAGAAGAGGAAAAACTTGGTTTTGCAAAGATATATGGATTTTTTTAAGGACAAATGCTTAGGAATGTTTTTAAACACCAAGAAGTAAGGGAACATATAAATTTGTTCTGTTTTCACTTTATCAGGATCATAAAAGTGCCATAATTTTGTTTTGTAACGATCTACTTGGGTTTTTGAATGGATTTCCATCCGTTCTTCACTAGTTTTGATTCATTTTGAAAGAGATAAATTGGTTTTGTAAGGGGACACTAAACTAACTTCATTTTTCACTCTATTAGGATCCTAGAAGTGATTTAAATCTTGTTGTTGAAAAGATTACTCTTATTTTAACTAGTTTTAAAGCAAAGAATAAAGGTTTTTGAAGGGGATTTTAAGGTTTTTCAAGAACGTAAAATACCATATTTTGTATTGTAAAATTGTTTTGGATTTATGTTCTACATGTTAGGGATTGTTTTGCTACAAGTCTTCATCCATTTTAAGGTTCCGAAATCAATGGTTTTAAATAAGTATTTTTTGTTTTTAAGAACACAAGTATTTTTAGTTTTGGGTAATTGCTTCTATAGGATTATAGAGACTATTTTCTTATTTTTTAATATCTTTATTTGTTTATATATGTTTGATTTGTGATATGAATGTGATATGTTCTTCATGATTATTGTAAAAATTTGATTGTTCATAGTTCTATGCTTAGTAGGATCAAGCATCTATGATTTTGAGTGTGGTGAATTCATTTATATTTTGTTATGGATTGTCTTAAATTAAGTATTACTATTGCTATTGTTTTATATTATTGTGAATTGTTTTATCTTATAAGCCACTTTTTGTCATCAAGGGAGATGAAAGATGATACTCATTACACCTAGTTAATGATGTGAACTATATTAGCTCTTCTCACTGAAGACTAAATAGTGTGATTGGATCTTCTCACTGGAGATTAAATGGTGTGACTGGCTCTTCTCACTAAAGATTAAATGGTGTGGCTGGTTGTTCTCATCGGAGATTAAATGCTGTGACTGGATCTTCTCACCAGAGATTAAATGGTGTGATTGGCCTTTTCAATGAGGATTAAATGGTGTAACTGTTATCTGTATTGACTTATGTATTTGATTTACATGTTCAGTTCTGTTTAGCCTATTATATATAACTATCCTTATTATTTTTTTCTATTTAGACCACTTATATAATTATGTTTTTAAATTGTTTCAATTCAATATATGTTTATATATGATTAACTATTCAATTTTATATACTGTTAAAAAGATATACAACTATTTGTTTTTCTTTGATTCTAAGTCTTGATCCATTACTACTTAGTTTACTGTTTACTAGTTGAGTTTGTTGAGCTCACCCCAAATTTGACACCACAGATGATGAGGAAGCAGTTGCGTAGTAGTTTAGAATAGCATGATATAGATAAATAGATAGATTGGATTTATGCCATAAGACTTTGAGATATTATTTTAATTTAGAGACTTTATTTTATTTTAGTTTAGATTAAAAGGATGTACTAAGATAGTGGATTTCAGTTTTACATTTAATATTGATGTTTGGATGACGGTTTAATTTATGTCAAACTATTAGTTTATTTGAATGGGAATACTAAGACAGATTTATGGATTGTTTTCATGTTTATGAATATGAAAATTTTATTATAGGTTGATTTATGAGATTTGGATGGTTATGAGTAATGATATGTAATTCTGGTACATATGAAAGAAAAGAATGAGCAAAAAAATTTATATGTAATTTACAGGATATGAATGAATGAATGAATGATTAATGTCATGAGCCAAAATTCATGGCTTTTCTGGTATGGGTTTCAGTGAACGACATTTCAAGATCAAATAATAAATCTTAAACTTTCATGTCTCTAAATCACATTCTAATGTTTCACCTATGTTTTCTTGTTCTAATGGTCTCTAGATTTCTTCTAATGTTTCAGCTTATAACTTCTAGTTTTTGCTAGAACCTAAACCTAGAGCTCCATCAAATATGTCTACAGAACCCCAAACTAGGAGTTTATCATATAAATCTACAAAACCTCAGACCTTTGTCTCTAATACTAACTCTGTAAAGCCTCAAAACTCATACCAATTAAGTTATAAATTCGGGTATGTGACATTAAACCATTCATTCATAAATCATTATCTTTTAATTTGTAAATAATTTTTTTCTTCCCCCTTTCATTCACATACATATGTAGCGGAATTAAATTTCTACGCAAAACCATTTCATTCTCTTTTAAACACAGAGTCTGACATGCTAAATAAAATCCATACTCCATAACCATAATCTGCATTCTAACATTCAAATCCATTTAATATATAGTATGACATTCAACATAATCAACTGATAAACAAATAACAAATCCGAATAATTGAAATCCATTACTATATTACACTCTATCAATTAAAATGAATAACTCAACTAAAACTGAAATCACATAATGTCTCCTTTAAAATAAAATCTAAACATAAATAAGTAAATGTCCAATTTAAGATCTCTAGTCTCTCTATCTAGAATTGTTACTTTGCTACATTCTCATCATCTGAAATGTATCAATTTGGTGTAAGCTTGACAGCCTTAATAAGAAAACATATAAATTATAGGAAACATGGATCAAGACTTAATATGAATATGGAAAAACAAAACTGATAGTTACATGTTATTTACAAAATATGAAACTCTACAATTCTAAACAAATACTAAGTTGAAAACAATAAATCAAATTGATATAGATATATGAAACAAGTCCAGAATAGAACAATAACACATAAAGAAGCAATAACTAAACTGAATGATATGGAATCATATCGATCTATTCACTAAGCCAATACAATACACACCATTTAATCCTCAGTGAGAAGGACTGATACGATCACACCTACACTCCGATGAGAAGAGACTACTATCTCACCCCTAGTAGTAAGTGATCAATTCACCAATTTAATTCCTGGTAAGAGAGCCAATATGAAACACCATATACCCGATGGAGTGGGTTCCGTTAATCAATCCCCTTGATGGGAATGATAGCTTTATTCATAGACAATATCACTCTTATATGGATTTTCGTCAAAACATAACAATCTTATGGCATAGTTCTTTATAGTAATCTAATTTAGAAAAACATAAGCAATGATGCTTGATCCACCTAAACATAAACTATAGAATATCTTTTAAAAAGATGAGAACATTGTTTATCAGATTAAAACAATGGTTTATAACTTTTAAAAATATGAAATCAATCTTTACAAATCATTTTTTTTCTTTTAAAATCATTGGAAACATCACTCTTTGATCAGAAAACATTAATCTTATTGAAGTCTTAACAAAAGTAGATGAAATCAACATTTTTTCTTATAAAATAGAGTTCTCATGAACCTTTTTAAAAAAAAATTCTCTTGTTATTTTGTAAAACGTAGATATTTTATAAAGAAAACAATGTAAAACAATTGAAAAACAAAGATTAACAAGGATCTATAAACCTAAGAGAATGAAAACAATGCATGGTTTACATGTGTTCTTCCAGACATGATTTTTATTTGCAAAAGCGAGGGTTTTAAGGGATTAAACAAAAGCAAACTGATCACAATCCTTTACAAAATGATATCATAGTATTCGAAGATCCTAAGATAATGAAAAACAAAGTATATTTTATGTGGATTCTTACTTGTTTGCTGGAAATCCTTTCCTAAGCTTCAAGTTCTTCAAAATTCCTAATTTCCTTTACAAAACCTAGATTTCTCCCTTCCTCTTACCCCTTGCTTTGTTTTTAAGGTTTCTGTGTCAAATTACATTGAATTCTAGCACTTATATAGACCTCAGGAGAGTCATACATCAATTAGGTAATTTTTAAAAATAAAATCGCAAAAAAATTATAAGTTTCCAAAACTTGTCTGTGTGGTTCACCCGATCGATCAAGCTACCCCACCCTGATCGATCAGGCCTACCCATCATGTTTAATCGAGTTGTTGCTTAATCGATGGGCTTGGCCCAATTCTTTTAATTTTTTCTAATTTTTTTTCTACTTTGTACCTTTATACGAAAACCCTATAACTTCTTCATACGAGCTTCAATTCGTTCAACATTTATTGCATTGGAAATTAACTTCCAGACATTTGTAATGGTGTATAGTTTGCTCACTAATTCCCTCTAAGTTTGTACAAATTTGTCTCTAAATGTTCACAAGTTAATAGGTCATTACATATGCATTTAAATCTTACTAAGTGTGTAACTGCGAAACATATGCAAGGTGTTACAAAAATTTAAAAGAAACAATGTCAAAATTGGGTTTCTACAAGTGGTATGATCTATGATTGATAAACTATGAAAGAGTTGTGGGATGTGGGTGGTCATCTATTTACCTAGATCTATTGCGAGTGGTCATTTAATCACCTAGCTAGGTCTTTAGCTTTCTTCGAGTCAATTATGAAATATCAATGTTGTCCATTGAAAGAATCCTTTAGACCCCAAGCCAAAATTAGATGTTGACAAAGAACATGGAAGCCTTCTAGTTATTGTCGGAAGAATCTGGATTTGTGCCCAAAATATATGTGAGAAAAAACAATTGTTTTGTAGCAGTGGTATGGGCACCTGGAGTGGTATTTAAAATAAATAGAAATACAAGCGATTGAGTTGACTGATTGTGTGAAACGACATATGAAATAATCAGAAGTAGAAGTATAGCTATTTTCATGGTAACCACTTGATCAAGGAATGAAGTTTTCGTGGACAAGTCTTGGCCTGAAGTTATTTTGGCATTTTGGCATAGTTGGCAAGCCTATTAATGTTTATGTTTTTTCCGCTATGTTGTTTTTTAACTCATAAAGGGCTTGAGGCGTGGAGATGCCGAAAGGGGTGTAATCCTCAATATTGTTGCCTAAGATTGCAAAGTATAAGCCTGTGAAGCTGTCATTGATTTTTAGGATTTTTTCCTTAATTGCTAAAAAAGAGCCATGGTTATGAGGGTCATTATGCCCTCGTTTCAAATGTGAACAAACTCTGGCATAATTTTGCCCTTACGCTTTTCCATGGTTTTAATGGTGAACAAACTAAACATTTACTTTTACCAAAAAAATATTAAACATCTACACTTCCAAGGGCAAGGGAAAAAGATCAGTTCAAGCAAACATTCGTTAAGCATGCGTAAGCTTCCTGCTTGAGCTGTCATGTTACAGAAAAAGACAGGCAAAAACCCAAGCTATACCTTAGGTTTGCTTTCTTTCTTGTTTTTGTTCTACGTGGCAGCTCAAGCAAGATTGCTCGCACATGCTTGTGGAAACCTTGCTCGAGCTGATCTTTTGCCACTCCCAAGTGAATATAGGTATCTAATTCAATAGTCAAAATCGAATTTATGAGATGGTAATATCCATTCGCATGATGTGAATTCTGATATGTAGTTAATACAAAGAAACAGGAATATTCCGATGGTCAGGTTGGTGACAGATGCATTGTCAATAAAAATGATTTAGAAGCATTTCCGTACATCACAGTATAATACCCCCCCCCTCCTCCCAAGAGAAAGTGTAGGCCTTCCGGAGCAGTTTTTTGGCCTTCTGAATGATGCATCGCATACCATATTGAGCAATAATCAGGAAACTGATCAATATCCTACCACTCATACTTGAAAAGGTTCTGAATTCAAAGCTTCCTGCTCCGTATGCTTGGTGAGCATGAACCAGTCGAGTGTGTTTTTTTTGGTAGAAGCATGAACCAGTCGACCTGAACATAACACCATAGTAAGTGAGAATAAGGGTAAGGCTATCATTAAATCAAACACGTACAAGTGCACATCTAGAAATGCTTGTTACGTGTACGTTAGACGGACGATGGACTACAACAGTGACAAGGGTCCTTTTTCTTGCTTCCTTTGAACTCCCCATAAAAGTATGAAGTGAAACCCCAGAGACAAAGGGTAAGAGCAACCCCTTTTTCTGCTTTGAACTTCTCGTGGTAGAAGATAACAGCTAAGATCTCTGTAACTGGAAGTAAACCTTCAAGCATAACACCGGTAAGCAACGAGGAACCACAAAAAATGACCCCTATCGCCCCCAAGTAGTAGAATTGCCAAAAGATGGCGCTCAACGCCAGCACAGTATAATATTTCGTTTCACCAATCTCAGACTCTCTTGCCTCTCTTGGAATGACCTACAAATTTTGAATATGTTAACTAAAAATAAAAAGTTGTTTAGGGTCCATATAAATTCACAAATGAATTCATTTAAAATAACATCATCCCTAAGTTGCATAACCCTGAGTGTACAAGTGCATTAATTATTAGATTGGAGTCATTTTGATTTCAAATGATAATAAATAAATAAAAAATATAGTTCATGTCCTCAAAATTCTCATGATTCCCTCGTTCATTGTCCACACTAGGAAGCCCTAAACAACTTGTGAGGTGAGCAGTTTATTTTTCTTATTGTTTGCAGCGTACACTAGGAAGCCCTAAACAACTTGTGAAGTGAGCAGTTTATTTTTCTTATTGTTTGCAGCGTACACTCTAAGCAAGATCTTGGTCTCGTCTGGGAGTTTTTTTGCCCTAAGGATTTGGTGAGACCACCTGAGGTCTGCCTAAGGTGAACCGACATCAGGAGCCAATACATCAGCACCAAAAGTGAAAAGCATCCCCCAAAAAGTGTAAATCACTTTTTCGGTTCTGATGTGTCAGCCCCTAATGTCAGTCTCACCTTAGGCTGACTTTAGGGGTCTCACCAAATCCGATATAGAGGATAATAGAGCGTATTTTAGTAATAATGTCTATATATTCATCAAAACGCCCCTTTGGAAAATTTAAAAGAGAGAGAGAGAGAGACCTTGAAGTCGTTGTTGACCAGCATCCCTATGGTGCAGAAAGCAGTGGCAACGACGGACATCACCATCTGCATCTCCATCACAAGAGAGTAAGTTAAAGCCTGCTTGGCTCTTTTGTAAGTCAGCTCGACCATGGGTAGCACAAACCCATATAAGACGGACGCAGCTGCAACCAGAAAGAAACCCAAGTAATACTGCTTGTTGGACTCGTTAGCAGGGCGGTCACCGTTGGCATGGATTCCCAGAACTACGGCTCCGATTGTTAACAAAACAACCGAATTTATGGAATACGAAGTCATCCTTTGTCTGACTATAAGAAAAGAGAATATTGCAGTGAAGGCCAGTTGAGTGGAGAATATTAGAGCAGAGGTAGAGGTAGGTAAACGGGACACACCAAAAGCATACAAGAAATCGTCCAAGCCGATGAGGAGACCCAGGAAGGAGGATGAGAAAAAGAGAGAAGACTTCATGGAGAAGAACCTGGCACCTGGATCTCCCTTTCTACGACGGTACAAGTATGAAGCTGTAAGGGGGAATAGCATGAAGGGCCAGCCGCCGGTCTCCAACCAGCTTGATAACCAAACTCGTTTGCCACCGTGAAGGAAGTAGAGCCGCATCAATAATGGACCGGCAGTGTCACCAAGGGCCAATAAGGCATAATTTACCAAAAATAGGGACCTCTTCATGGCTTTGCTCATCTCCTCCTTGTTGGAGACTTGGTGTCCGCCAACCTCCACGGTCTCCGTCTCCATGCTTATGTTATGATATATTGTGAGTACGAAGACTAGTCTACTATAATATATATAGCCTAGCTATCTCTTGAACCCGTATTTAAGAGCCGGAAAGGCTTCCACTTGCTAGCAACAGAAACCATTCCCTACGTCACAAGCAAATCCCAATTACAAAAGGAAACCAGCATCCCATGGGCATTTTGGTTGTTAGACTGCCATGTGATTTGCACCCATAACATCACCCGAATTTTCTGTCCCCCCGTGTCCCCACACACACATAAGGTGCGATGGTGTGAAAGTATTAGAAATTCTGGAAACCATAAGAAAGCCCTCTTTTTCGTCCCTTTCTTAATTAAAGAAAAAAATAAACGCACTAAGGAGAGAATCAAAATCATGGCAGGTACAGAGTTAAGTGGACTCGACACTTACAACAGCTGGCCAATTCAGAGAAATGGTTGTATAAAAAACAAAATGGATTACCCTTCGAGAAATCATTGTTCATGTAATATCAGTGAGTCATTTAATCATTAAGGGCTGACATGGAACCCACCAAGTTAAATGATCTTACATGCTACGTGTTTCCCTTAATCTCTCTCTGCATATTTTCTTGGCTACTATAATAACCAGTGGGAAAAGGGGGATCTTAAGGGTATTTGGGTAAATATAATCAGTGTAACGTTATGCTGACCATAATTGAGCTTACTAAAATACCCTTGAGATGCCTATATCTTCTAGTGGATGAAGTCCACGGGATGGTGCATAAAAATAAATAAATAAATAACAACAACAACAACAACAACAACGTACATATAGGCCTAAGGATCTCTCCTCAATCTGGCCGTACAAGAGACGGGAACCCCCCAAAAAAGTGAAATCACCTCTTGTCCACCTCCTGCACCGGCATATAAATCTATCAATGGAAGAGAATATTAAGAGAGAGAAGACCCTACTCCAATTAATCCATGGCTAGCCAATGGATGCCATTTTGGGTTCTTTTGGTCCTTGGTTCAGCATATAGGGAGATTATTATGTGTAGGGAGAGAAATTGTCTACAGCTCTAAATCACCATACAGTCCAAGCGGGCCTATCAAAGCACAACTACTTTTGTGACTTTGATATGACTGTTTTGACTGTAGAGAGATTTAGAGCTGTAGTAGACAATTTCCTTTGGCATGTGGGGATTAGAATTTATTGCCAAAGCTAGGATTGACATAGCAGGTCTAGATCATTCATATGAAGGGAAACACTAGATTCGAAACTTGTACAGTATCTTTGTCCACATCAACTCCATATCCCACCATTTAAAAAAAAAAATAGCACTTGAACATTTTTGAATCATTTTATTGAGTGGTGTATTGTTTCTTGATTGTCTTAAACTTCTAAATATGTAGAAGTTGTCTGTAATTAGAAGTTTTTCTTTGCCAGGGAGAGGAAGACGTTTTGGAGAAGAAATGTATAATCTCACAATCAATAAGAATATGGGTAATTAAGTGAGAGGTTGTTTTTCAAACGCTTTTTGTGAGAAGATTAGAAGGTTAATTTACTACTGGGCATAGGCAGACTCACCAAACCTCGTAAAATGATGTGTTTGTACTAATCTAAAAAAAAATGATGTGTTTGTGTGTGATTATTTTTTTCGCATTGTTACTGAATTTATTGTGATATGTTTCAGCCTAAATTGCACAAAGTATACAATAATCGATATCAGAGCTTCTAGTTCGTGTTTGGGAGGAAGAGAAAGTGGACCGATATGTAGAATGTTGTTCTATAAGTGAATTACATTATCATTTTCTCGACTTTAACAATGTTGAAAGGAATTTTAGAAAGATGGTTGTTTATTTGCCACAACATTAATTATAGATGTGTTACACTACTGTACAACCATCTTGATACAACTGTACAAAAATGATAACACCATACTGTTGTGAAAAAATTATATGGTAGTTTGTAAGATACAAATATTTAGTGGTTATAGAACCATACGATGCACATCACTAAGGTTATAACTATAAAAGTGAAATTCCTAGTATTTCAAAGGTCACTCCTTGAATTGGATGGGTCATTCTTGGTGGCAGCTGAGTGTTCCGTCGGACAGTTCTCAATTAAAAACTTTTTGAGAAGGACAACTTCAATTTGTGACAAAGAAGGGTCGAGATATGCTACTGAAACATGGTCTTTACATGTGATTGTATGGTCTGTCAAGCCAAAATATATCTTAGAGGGAGATTGGGAAACTGGAGTTGAGAGAAATCACCACAATATGGGTATGTCTTTTAAAAAACAATAGTGTTATGGTGGAAGATTCAACATTGGACTTGTGGAAGAAGTTGTCCAAGCTTTACATGAAAAAAATTTTAACCAACAAGCTATATTTGAAAAATGCAGTTATATGCCTTAAAGATGATTGGAGGTGAAGATTTCCTAGAACACATGAATGTGTTCAATCACTTGAATCAATTGCTCAGGGTTGATGTTGAAATAATAGTACAAGATAAAACCCTATTTGTTCTTACCTCCACATTCATATGAATATTTGATGACTAAATCATGTATGAAAGAATTCAATGGAGCTTGAACTAATGAGATTAAGAGGAAACCCAGTCTTGAGTGCATGGGTGAATAGCTCATGAGAATCAAAGGGGAAGGTAATTAGAGATTGACTTGAACAATGGTGGGTCAAGATCTAAATCCAAAGAAAAAAGGGGAAATTGCAATACCATCATTATGTTACAAGGAGTATGTCCACTATAAAAATTGTCTTCAACATGTTGAGAAGAATGGTTATAGCTATTGGGATGTGACATCTTTTACTCAAGATGGAGTAAAATAAGGAGGAATACTTTTAAAGTGTTTTCATGGTCTCCATAGCTGTTGGTAGTTTTTCCGATGAATAAATATAATATTCGAGATATTATGCTCTAGGAAAGAATATTTTTTATATGTTCTAAGAGAAGGAGGGTGTATTCTCATAGGGTGGTTGTTCTAATCATGAAATAGTCATTGTTGTGACGCTACTCAAGATAATTGATGGAGTGGTTCACACTTTGGGTGGTGTGACAAATGTTTCAAAGATTGGAAAAACAATCTTGTATAACTTCACTAGTTGGATTCCAGGGGCTACTGATGTAGGGCAAAGGGGAAGATACCAAAAATTTGATGTAGAATAATTTTCCAAAGCCTCAAATAATTTAAATAAAGGATGTGGAAGCAATGAAATCATGAATAGACTTTAGAAACAAACAAGTAGCCACAAAATTTAAGACTCATGAAATAAAATAATAGAAAGATGATAAGAAGGATTTAGAACAGAAAAATATGAAAAATGACCACAAAAGGGTATATTTGTAATTTTGGATAAAAAATTCAAAAATTACCAAAATATCCCTTTGATATGTCAAAAAATTCAGAAAATTTTATGGTCATTTCTGACGCGTGACAGGGTTTTATAGTTAAAATTTCATTAATTTCGATAAGAGTTGATGGGTCAAACCAAAGAACGTCAGAAAAAAAAAAATGGAAGTTCTTTAATGGAGGTTTCAAGAGAAGGAAGAAGAAGAAGAAGAAGAAGAAAGAAAGAAGAAGATGACAAAAAGAATGAGAAGCGAATAGTATAGAAAGAAAAATAAAGTTAGGAAGAAACTATAGAAGAAGAGAGAGGGGAGCTATGAATGGCATCAACCCTTGGAGAATGAGAACATGGCTACAACCACACC